>APFE030590294.1:16400-37519 GCA_000404065.3 Pinus taeda | reverse complement strand
AAGAACATTCTCCCTTTCACCATTTTCAGCCATGTGGCCATCTTCAACCTGCTGATCTTGATTCTGCTGCAAATTTTCATGATCGTCTCTATGCTGCTGAAATGGATTTTCATACAAGGCTTCCATGATCTCTTCATCCATGAAATTGTCATCTTCATAAAACTTCTCAAGGCTTTCAATAAAACTATAAGCATGCTTGCAGCAATCATGAACCAAATTTAATGATGGATAAGAGTCCTTATATCTTTCAATGAACAAGGCATGAAAATCCTTTAAACAGTAAATACAAGCAGGTGGCAAACTTTCATACCATGATTGGTTGTACCTTCCAGAGTGGCCAAGAATATCTTCATCAAGCAATCTTCGGGAAAATCAACCTTCAACTTGCGAATATGCATGTGAAATCTAACCAGATGTAGAGCAGCATCCTTCTTACCATCATCTTTAAATGTACGCAAATTCCTTGACCAATCTACCTTTAGAATTTTATTTGGAAAACCAGGGATGTGATCTCGGCTCAAGGGAGCATGTCTTCTTGTGATTTGGTCCATCTTGAAAAGCTCAAAGCTATTGATCTCTCTGCAGTGAAGTCACCATGAAGCACTGATCGTTGGATTCTTCATGAAAGGAGTCACCAGGTGAACGATTTCAGCCTGTGAAAACTCTCAACTTATCATCAAAAGTTCAGAGTTTACAATACACTGGGGTAAAATGCAATCGAAGTGCCGTATTCACAAGCTCACGGAGATTGACTGAAGCAACATTTATCTACTTGCGCTTATGCAAAGCAAAAGCGTTTCGAAGGCTACCTAGCATAATCTTCAGGCTCCGTCTAAGACTTATGAAACAAACACATCAATCCACAAACAAGTTTGTCCTCCCAAGTATGGTCACCAGTATGTTAGCGCTTGAAATTTCACCTCAGGCTGAAAAAGGTAAACTCCAAGGCAACATCAAACCACTTAGCCTCGTAGCTAGCCCTACGGGGCAGGAGAGGGCTCTCTCCGGTCTATCTCAGCAAAAGGTCTTCAAAGGGCGGAGATGAACAATGTGGAAACACTGATTTTAGGCTAGTAAACTGATAAAAAAGGTTTGATTTAGGGATTTTTAGGGTTTTGATGGAAAATTGGGGAAAGGCAATTTTGGGTGCGAGGATTGGACACAGTTTTCACAGGGGGTTCTTTGGGGAAAGGTAGGAGACTGTATCAATGCCTTTGATATATTTGGATGGATGAGAATGACTGGTGAGAAGCTAAGGAGAGCAAGCAAGCACCTTGAATTCTCCTTAAATAGCTGAAAACATTGATATTAAGCAAACTTAAAGGCAGAGCATAGCAACCATGAATTCTATCTTAACACTTCATTTGCTTAATTTACAGAAGAAAAAGTAAGAATATGATTCACATAACAAACTTACAAGTACAAATACAAGCACACCATCAATACATGTAACCACAAGAATCCCAAAAAGGACTGCAAAACCCTGGTCTTCCTTAGCCAAACATTGCAGAGATACAATGAAATAATACAATGATAGCTTCTCCCTCAAGAGTCCAACTATGAAAATGAGCAAGAAAGTACATAATATAGATCATATAACCTCTTTCCCTACCTCCATGGGTCGAGCTCACTATCCTAGGAGCTCTTTCAACCACTTCTAAACTTAGCACTACGAACTAGGCAGTCAAAACAACTTGCCTCTATAAGATAGGAAACCAATTCATTCATTTAATTTTCACCTTTTTATGAATGAATCTTCTAGAAGAGGCACATAAGAGTAAAAGTGTCATAAAAGTACATTAATTACATCAAATAGGATAATAATCCACCCCAAAAATTCAAACAGGGTCAAGCTGCGTTTTTATGAGCTGTACAGTGAAATTTGGAGAAATTTGTCTCACGGGTCGCGCGCCTCTGCCTGACAGATCGCGCGCCTTTGGGACCACTTTTGGGGCACTTCCAGGTGTCCAAATGAAGCAAGAGTAGGCTTCTTGGAATGGTATATGAGTCTACTTTCCAACCCAACTATAATTTCTGAATTTGGTGGTCATTTGCCCCTCCACAATTGCAATCTCCCAAGACTGCTTTCTGTGTCTCAAAAAAGTGACAGAAAGTCATTTTTTGCTTGTTTTTTGACTTTCTGGAGGCCCAAAACTTCGCCAAATCTCTACTCCTTTGATGAGAATGTGTAACTTTGCATGAAAAATCTGGAAATGATGAGTTTTTACAAAATGGAGTTGTCGGGATGAAGGGTCTCACGGGGGGTGAGACCCGTTAATGGAGAAAACCTGTAAATTGCCTAAAAAAACCAAAATTTACCCAAAATGCTCAAAATTTCTTGGGATTTGTGTTGTGGCTAGGCTATTTAGTGCCTTGGTTCTTGAGTGAAGCCTCAGCCAAGATATGGAGGGGATCGGGCCTCTTTCGTCGTTTTAGTGCCTTGGCTAACCTCCTTGGATCTGGCGATTGTAATTTTGACATTTCTCTAAAACCATGACATCTGTGCAAAAAGTGCAGGAGGTTTTTCTTCTTTGGCAGGTTGTGGACAAAAAACTCTCTCAGGTTTCCCAAATTCATCTTTTATTTCTCTAAAACACCATTTGAGTGAAACTTATCCCGATGTGTGGAACAAGGGATTTTGTCGAAATGAAGCGAAATGAAGGGGATAAGGGGCTTCTAAACTCTTGGGGAAATTTTTGGAAGTAGGGAGGGATGTTAGGAAGTAGGGGAAAGTGGAATATCAAAGATTGAGTGAGGGGAAGGGGTCCAAAAGGGAAAAACACAGGCCTAGCCTAGAAAATTGCCAAGTTGTGGCAAGAAACTAGGGTTTGTGCAAAAATGAGGAATTTGGGGGATCTCAGGGATGGGAAGTGTTTAATAGGGTACATTAAGGATAGGGGAAGGTGTGTGAACATTAGGATAGAATTTGTTTCGATTATTTGACCATCCAAGAGAAATTACCTCCAAAACCCTAGGAGAGGGAAATGGACCTTACCTAGGCACAACTGAAGCATGAACAAGCTGTAAAATGACCCAATGGAACTTGAAATGATGATGAAAACCCTTTGAATAATGGTACACTCAGCTGAATGGTGACATGGACCAACATTTGGAAAATTTTGAAAAGAGTGAAAACAAACCCTATACCTAATGCCTAGTGACCAAATTTTGCTTGAAGACTTATTGAAATGACAAAATTTGACCTTGACACCTTAAAATCACTTTAGAGCATGTTTGATCACTGAAGGAAGGCTGCAAAGGCTGACACTAACACTTCATTTTTTAGGCTAACCATAAAACCCTGACACATGAGATGGTTAGGGCTAATAGTTCGGTGGACGATTAGCAAATAGGTGGTTCAACATATGGTTATGGCAGACGTGATCACATGTTGCCAGTCAACGTGGAGTTTTTTTAATGGTTTGGGGTCTGGTGGTTATACAACAGTGTTCACATACATTACCACTGGCAGTTACATTGGTGGTTAATGCTACGGGGGTGACTAGGGCCTAGCCCAACCCCCCAACTTCTCTGGTCGCAGTCACATCTAATGTTATATGGACAAGGCGGGCCCTTCTCCGAATTGTGCCCAAAACAATGTTTAAATATATTAAAATACCATATATGTTAAGAACTAAATGATGGTGCATTGGAAAAGGCTTGTGTTGGAGACTTTAGAGGTCGTGGGGTCGACCCCACCCACTGCTACTTGAACCTCACCCAATTTTGGTGGCGCTAGGGATGCCATGTGATGGCTCCTAGCTGTGACACTTGGCACTACCTGATTCGTCAAAGGAAACCCAATCAGCAGTATAGTCACCTTGCCACATCAGCATCCTATTCATCCTACCATGTCAGCAGTATGTACAAGTGACTGTGCAGTGCTACTCATTTTTTGCCAAATTCGCCTGTTTGAGAAAACGGACAAAATGCGTTTCTAGGAGCATACGGTGTCTATTTTGTGCGAAACGAGTTGAACAAAATTTAGGACGAAGAAAACTACATGCTCATTTAGGTTCCACACCAATCCAAAAACTCTGAATTTTGAGCCCTGGATCACATATATGTGTTGAGACAATTGATATGTACTTAAATGTAGTTTACCGTTGTAGCATTATGTCTAATGATTATGAGTTGAATATGGATTATGATATGATTGTTATTCTTGCTAAATATTGATGCCAAATTGATAGATATGACTGTCTTGATATTTGGAACATGTGGTTGACATGTGTGAGAAGTTACAAGAAGCATGCTAGTATTAGCTTGATAAGGTAATAGTTGATGTGTTTATATCACTAACAATCGTGTGATGTGACAGTGCATAGTGACACTCAATTGTAGGAAGGAAAAGGTCAAAGAAAGGAACTAGGCAAGAATTCCTTTGGCTATGTTTTGAAATCCTAATTCCAAATGAATGAGTGCTTTTCGTGGAGGAAGTCTTCTTAATCTTAATCCTTTTAGACATTATGTGGATACATGTTATGTTCATGAACATGTACTTGACATGTATATTAGCTAGTCTTTAGTTACAGTTGGATCTATCAAAGGATTGGAGTCCTCTGAGAGATGGAATGAACTTACTCAGCTACAAGGAAACATGCTTGCATAACAAGATAAGGTATATGGTGTATTGTTATGTTTATTTATGCACTAACAATAATATTTTTATGGCAATATGATGCAGGGGATTGCATGGCAAAGAGGCTGCCACGAAATCTTGAAGAAGGTTGAGGTTGAGATTTCCTTTGGAATCATTGGGAACCATGGGGATTGAGTCATGGTGTCTGTTGTTAGTCTTGTGCTTTTGATCTTTACGATTCTTGAGCTTGATTTGCAGTTTTGTTGATGTTCGGAGCAAGGCCTTTCCACTTTGGTTGTGGTGTCATATTGTTATTGGGTCGAATGGTTTTCTTCTTGTTTGTTTCTTGGCTTTCCTTTTTGTGTTTTGAGTTTTGGGAATTGGTCGACAAAGAGGAAATTTGATGGAGCTTGGGGAGAATTATGTGGGACCCAATAGGTAATGTGAGATTCAGATGAAGCTCTATGCATGAGTAAGCACAATGGAAGGTAAGACTATGAAAACCAATTAGATTCGTTTGGTCCACTGGTGTAAATGGACAATGGAAATATAGTCATGAGAAAGGTAATAGGGTGGGTGAAGTGAATGAATGTGAGACATCATATGCCTTGGCTATGTTGGGAACGATTGTTCTCAATGTTGTGCATGATGTGCATGGATAAAGGGAGTTCACTTAATCTTGACCTTGATATCTAGTAATTATGTTATGATTATGATCATGCTTATGTTTATATATGTATACACGTAGGTGTGTATGTATGTCATGTATGATAGGGTCTTCATGGATCCTGATTATTAACGCTAACATTTATATGTATATATGTGTGTATGTATGTTGTTGTCTGATCGAACCACGATTGTTTTATGATAATGTTTATATATATGTATGTATCTATGTATCCATGTCATTGTTTGCCAAGGTTTTCAAGGATCGTTCTTGTGGAGGAATGATTTCCTACATAGGTGAATGACATGAATAGGTTATTGGTCTCATGAGGAATCAAGTGGAAGAATAGTCATGACAAATATATGAGGTCCATATCATGTGAATATGAATTTATATGCTTTTATTATGCCTATGTTTATTTTATGACAAGTAATGCTGAAGGATACTTCAGCGGAATGAAAACAACATGGTTTGCAGCATGCTAAGACAAGCATGGCTAAGGCACTAGAAAAAAGGTTTCTTGGTAGAGTCAGTGTGGTTTTAGATGTGTGGTACTACCATTGTGCATATTTTGTATATGCTTTACATGTTGCATTTGTGATGTTGTATGCATGTGGTACATTGGTACTATGTACATATGGTGTGGTGTCAATGTTGTACAACTGGCGCTATGTGAAGGGGGCGTTATGTAGATGTTGTGCATGTAGCATTGTGCACATGTGGTGTCGTGTACATGTCGTGCATGTGGTACTATGTACATGTGGTATTGTGTACACATTGTACAGGCGGTGTAGTGTACATGTGGTGTTGTGCAGGTGGTGCCGTGTACATGTGATGATGTGCACATGTTCTACAGGTGGTGCTTTGTACATGTGATACTGGTGTACATGTGGGATTGAGTGCATGTTGTACATGTTGTGTTGCAGGCATGCAGTATTATGTATGTGCATTGTGTAGTCATTGCATCATGACACATGCATTCATTGTGTTTCACTCTATCCACGTATTTGTGTTGTATTGTACACCGGTTGTAGGTGTATGTGTTGTATGTCAGGTGTAGGTGCATGTATTGCATCGTGTTGTATATAATGTGTGATTGTATGTGTGTGATGCACACTATGTGTACGTGCACATGGTTTAGGAGAAGGAACTAGGTGTTTTTCTATTGTGGCAATCGATCTAGAGTGTGTATGGAATAAAGACAAAGGTAGAAGTAAGGATCAATGAAGGAAAAGTATCCATATTGTATTTCAACTTTAATATGCATGTGATTAATGATTCTAGTTTATGATGGTTACATGTGATTTATGATTTTGATCTATGATGGTTAGGTTTTGAGCTAACCTTATGTGATATTTCCATACATGTTGATTTGGTCAAATATGTTATTTTGACCTATTGTGATTGGAAGAGAACATGATTGCAAGTGTACCTTACTGACGAGCTACCAATGAGGTATGATTTTAAGTTATTTCAATTTATTTTAAATCTAATCAAAGTTATGTGCTTGGTACAGGAAGCAAGGGAATGCTCGGATTGGGTGGTTGAAATAAACAACAAGAATTGCAACAATAGGAAAGGGAATTAGAAAATGCAGCAATATGTTGATAGAATACTTTAGGAGTAGGGCCATTATTGGACGTTGGTACCCAATAGTGTCCATTGATTTCCATGAGCATGATTTGATTGGTATGATGGTTTTAAGGAAGGGATATGCCTTGGTTTTTGTATCTTTCGATGCTAGAAAACCTTGCTAAGGGATGGACTGCTCGAGATGGGGGTGTCCACAGAACTTGGAAGGTGAGTGACTTCACAGAAGGGGTTCACCGAATTTACCTAGGGACTATGTAGTAGATAAGGGAAGACTGTTGGCTTGTTAGGGCCTGACCCAAGTTCAGAGTTAATTAACCAAACAAATCCCGGTACTACTGGCCCTTTCAGTAACAATCTGCAGAGCGTGGACTGAGGTCTCACCTGTAGTAGTATGGGAGGGTGCTAGAACCAGGTTTCTGCACCCTGGAGATGTCTGATGATTTCAACTAGTTCACGGTTCGACTGTGCGCACATGTTGCTTTGCACAACTTCTCGTACTTCGCAACCTGATATAATGCCTTCGCGCAACCCTACCCAGGGGCTGAACATCGTACTCTGCATTATTACCCAAGACCTCGATGGTATTCCAACATTAGTTAATTAGATTTGCCTACTTGAGTGATTTAAGTTTAATTAACAATATAAACTATTCATACAGGTGTGCGTAGTAAATAATAGTATATTTGAAAATTATATCAAACATGCATTAATCCAAGCACAAATACATAAAATTATGATGAAACTTCTCTTTATTAATTGCTTCCTTGGTTACAGACTTGACTTCGCCCTGCGCACTCAGCTACAAGGGTCTGCGCACTCAACTGCAAGGGTCTGCGCACTCAACTGCGGACTACTAGGCCTCTGCGCACTCAGCTGCAGAGCCTTCTCCTACTCTACAACCCAAAGACACACTTCACACTGCAACTCAATCACTTAGACTTCTCATGATCTTCCTATTAGATTATTATTATACACTTAGAGCCTTGCTCTATTTATACAATCCCATGGTACGTGGACCATGGGTAGGTCTATCTAGACGACATTACATTACAAAACTAGGGCAGACAACCCTGTGATTCTATCATACTTTCGCGCTCCACACCCGCAAGTCACCGAGCTTTACAAAAATATTCAGCCAAAACTTGGGCTTTGATCCCCTAAACCTGCCTTGGGGTGATTCCATGCCCAAGAAGCCCCAACACAAACATCGTGACTTGCCCTCGAGTCACTCTGTCGACGCAATGATATTTGTGTGGAGTCCCTCCAACTGTTCTCGAACTGCGCGGAGATTAGTAGCGCACTGAGTTGTTGCTTGCTGGATTTGTTGCATATGCTGTTCCAAGACCTCTATGTTGGGAGTGCTTCTCTGCATCAATGTTTGCATCCCTTGCATGTGTGCGAGCTTGCCTTCGATGTATATCGTGATGGTGAAGGCCTCGTTTGTCCAAGGTTGAACGCACGCCTTCAAGATTGCTTCCTTATGTCATGCCACATCCACCTGCTCCTTCAGTGCTTTAGCCTGCTACCTTCGTGCCAGCCTTTGAGTGAGGACCACTGTCTGCGCAGTTCCTCAGACACTGTCATACTATTGTTGGAGTTCTCGCGCCTTTGTCTCTATGCGCTGGATGTTGGGGTCCTCCTACAGAGTTGTGAGGACCTCAAGTGATTCTTCCAACATGCTGGTGCAGTCTCGTACTGCACCTTCAATTTCTTCCAATCCTGCTATGATAGTGCTAGCACGCTATTCTCTGACTTTGTGGGGAGTGGATGGTTGCACCTTTAACTCAACTCTGTGATCTGAAGGTTCAACTCCAGCTGAACCTTTGTCATTTCTTCCTTCGCCTTGCAGACCCCTACTACTAACTTGTGGATCTGCGCCTCTGTTGGTATGTCTGCTGGGATGGCCAACTCTGGGACACTTTGACAAGCGTCATCTATCACATGTACCAGCTATTGATTCTGCGACACCAATTCGTCACGTTGCAAGCTTAGTTGCTCCATGTTTATTTTCTACTCATTGATGACTTGGAGTGCACAGCTCTCCCTAGCTAGCAGCTTTGTCATTATCCCATCTTGCAATACATATAAGGTCTCACGTGGGAGTGTAGCAAGATTGATATTGATACCTTTCAGTGTGCTCCTATCAGCCTCATTTGATGGCACTAGTGCTCCTTTCAGCGGCACTATGGTGTTCGTTATCTGCGTGCGCAACATCTACTCTGCTACCAAGGATCCGACTATACCAACCTAAGGGGGGCATACCTGTAATTCTTGAAACTACGCTCTGAGGGCTCCCAGCATAATCTGGTTCTCCTGCATGAAATCTTGGAGAGCCTTGGTGGTGACATCGCACACTGCTTCGCCGATGTCATGCATATCACCCTCGGTTAGGGTGATCGGGTCAATGGATAATTTCGAGGCCTTGGCCTTCTTCTGCGGCCCTACCCACTTGGCCAGGTTTTGTCGCTTCAGTTGTGTTGGCGCGGTTTGTGGGTCCATGCCTCCTTCTTTTGTCCATGCTTGTTCTACTTCCTTCCCCTGTGAAGGCGTTGTTTGGCCCTCGCCCGCCTTCGCGGCTGCTTCCTGTGCTGCTGCTGCTACTTCGGCCTTTTCCTGCCTAGCTGCTTTCTGTGTCGCATCCCACACTACTCGCACTTCGGCTGTTGCTGCTTCCTCCCTTCATTTTTCGGCCAACTGTGCGATGCACAACTTGGTCTCGTCCTTGTTTCTTTGCGCCATCAAATTCTCAAGCTCTACAATGTCTGGGGCATGCCACTTCAGTGGCCATGCCTCCAGGACATTGAAAGTTACGTCGTCGGAGGCTACAAAGGGTAGCTTTTCCCACTGCTTAGTCAGGTCCTTGTGCGCCCTGAATAGATGTTATGCATGTCCACTTTAAATTTGGAAAAACCCTGCAGGTTGTTGTAAATAGTGGGTGACAACCATAGTTTATGGTTGAACCCCATTCTAAGGTTCATTTCCATGAACACCCAGAAGATTTTTCTTTCACGTATCTACTTAGCATCCTTGGTGGCCCAAAGCGAAATGTACTTCACGGCCTCTAGTAGGTCCCTATCAATTATGGGGAATTGACTATCCTCCGGCAACTCCCCAACTACGAGCACTATGGACAGAAACGACCATGCATAGTGGAATGTTTTCCCCTATTCCTAGGCTTCGTAGAATTCGAACCAACTAAAGTGGACCCCCTCCATGCACTGCTCGATCAGTGCGACCACCAGCATAGGTACCTCATCTACGCAACACTTGCACATGACCTTTCCTGCCAGGATTTGGATCGCTATGTGCACTACTTTGTCCTTGATGTTGGAGATGGTGTAGCCCCTCTTCTTCTTTTCCATCTTGTACTTCTTCTTCATAGCCTCTGCGATGGCAAAATCACTTCCCTTCCCTTCCGATATGTCTGCGAGGTCCTCTCCTTTACATGGAAGCTAGGAGACGCGATGTATCAGGTCTGCCGTGATGGCGACATGCTTCTCTAGCCACAAACACCCATCATGCACCAAGCAGAGCAGCTGACTGATGAAGAAAATGGTTATTGGGGTGCGGTGGAAGTGCGACACCCAAAGAAAATTCAACACTCCAGCCTTCTCCACTCTACGCAACCACTTTCGCGGCTCTAACTCTGTAACCGATGGCGTGGTGTTCTGCTTGGGCTTCATGAGGTTCCTTATCTCCAGGTGAGGGAACTTCTCGTGTTCAGCGAGGTCCCAATCTTCAAATTTTAGGCTTGGTACACGTCCCAAGTACGTTCCCTCAAATATAATGTTATCTGGGAGGAGCGAGGTCTAGAGCGAGCCCTTGGTCTCGTCCAGGTCCTTGGGAACTTCACCTTGCCTTTTTGCGGGGGGACATAGGCAGGAAATTTTGTTGCAAAGCACGCAGGTTGAGTGTCCTCCTCCACGCCTTCAACCTCCTCCTCCAAGATGATAAGATCCTCTAGATATTCTTCTTCATCTATTTCTATAGTGACAACTTTCCCCTTCTCCTCCATCAATAGTTTGTTGCGCAGTGGGTTCCACGGGGACACGCGTACGTGAGCCATTGCTTCTTTGTCCTTTTTGGGTCTTAGCATGCGTAGTGGTTTTGGGATTTCTACCATAATGCCGACATCTTCTGGAACATCCCCCACAGTTACAGTCTACGAGACCTCCTCGATGGCTGTTTATGTTATGTCTATAACATCTTGAGTAGTTGGCATCGTACTCGTCCAAAAATCTAGCACTCGCAAACTCAAGGGCTCAATAAACACTCGGCTCACAAACACTCAGGGATTTTCTCAATCACTCAATTCACAAATGACCAAGTGTTGTTTGCTAGCCAACCCTTTGTCTTTTATAGCGTTGTTTGAATTCGAATTCGACCATTTCCCCCAATTCTGGTTCATTAATTCTTTCTTGGTGGCATATTTTCCAAAATCACCCCATAAATCGCATCTTAAATGCCTACCACCCACTCCATTTGGCCTCAAGTCGAGCATCCATCATGAATAACGACTTCAACAGTCACTTTCTTGCCAACCCGTGTGGCAGTGCAACCCCCCGTGCGTGGTCATGAACCCTGTGACTGTTTTCTTCTGCAGGCAACTCCAACCTCGCGTAGCTCCCGGGCAAAATAGTTTATAGTCTGGCACTCCCTTCCAACTACCTACAGTGCTAAGACTATTCCTTCCTCATCTAGTCAGGTGGATGTGCCACTTATGTGCGGTTTCCTTTGAACATCCTGCATTCCTTTTGGGAAATACCTACCTTTTACTATTACTAGCCGCATCGTGCACCTTATCCTCTACAACACATTATCCGGGTTAATTCTCTTAGTAATATGTGGTCCAAGCCAAGGAATCAGACTAATCAATTCGTGGCTATAGTCCTCAAGCTTGTTAGTATGATCGTGCACACCTTGTTTTATCACTGTGGTCTTCTTATTGAGAAACTTGTCCCTTATCTCGTCTTCCCACTTCTTGACTTCCGCTTCTACCAAAGAGCATTTCCTCCTTAATCGCACCCTTTCTTTTTCAATTTCTTTGAGCCTAAGATTTCCCTATTGGATTTCTTCCTCAAGTCCCATGCATTGCGGCTGTGTGATCCCTTCTTTCTAGGCTTCGTGAACCCTGATATCTACGAGTGCTACTATGCGTGGACTAGGCTTTGCATGCTCCATAGAGATTACAACATTCGCTGCGTACTCTAGCCTTGGTGGTGCCTACGTGGTCAGGTTCCTGCACATGGTCCTATGCCCATAGAACTGTTGGTACGCATAGGTCCCAATCAGTCCACTTTGCATTGTGGACCTTGTTCAGTACTTCGCACACTTTACACACCATACCTCCTCGCATGCTTCTGGGTGAACCATCCTGTCTTGTTTCAAACTCTGGATCTCAAGGCACAAGTTCTTCAACTGCATGTGAATCTGTTGGACTCCTAGGTTTGGATCTTGTATCGGATTCTCATGCAATCTCATCACAACCTCCAAAGCTTCAGCCTGAGTGGTTAGCCTTTGCTGCGACATCGCGTTCCATAGATGTGATGTTAACGAGGCTACAAACCATTCACGGTGTTCCCCATCTGTTAAGGTCATGTTCGCTTCACGAATTGTGCACTTCAGTCTTTGATCTAACTCCCACGGGGTTTTGCCTGGTAGCATGGTGATTTCATTGAATCCAATAATCAACTGTGCCTCCAATTTCAGCCTGCTAGATTCTTTGTTTAGCACAGTCTAGATATCTACTATCCCCACATTCGGATTGTCATTGTAATGTTTAATGTACCAAGTCAACACACAATCCTGAAGAGCACTGACCAATGCCGCCTTCTTTATATTTTTGTCCGTGACACCTTGTGCTTCCCATACCGCTTTTACCATGAACCAAAATTGGTCTGGATCTTCATTCATACTCCCTTGAACACTGGTATCTTTAGCGTGCTGGCCATACTGCTTCACGATGGTGGCAGAGGTGGTGTTGGCGAAGTCAGGGGTGATGATGGTAAAACTGGTGGTGGTGTGGGCGGTGGTGGTATGCGCGGAATTCTCTACTTTATTAGATTGATCACACTTCTTGGTGAAACCTTTGCGAGCTCTTCTTCACCCCCTCACAGAGGTGATATCAAGGGGTTCGTTTCGAGTTCTGTGCTACCTTCATTTCTGTAGATCCTCCCACTCTGTGTAACCCCAAACATCAATTTATTCACATAACTCATTTTTCACACAGTAGTATTTTAATCCAAGTGTTCAAAGAAGTGACATACTTACCTCGTGGTCCCTTGAGGAAGCATTGTTCTACCTCGCTATAGCTGATTGAAGTATCTACCATGAATTCGATGATGAACCCTCCTACGATCTGATCCAGCCAGTGATCAACAACACATGCGATATTGTCTTCCGATGCTTCCAGTCTGCGCACCAATTCTGGAGTCCACACAATAGGTGTTTCAAGTTTACACCTTCCTTGACTATCTACTATCTTCGTGATCCACTCATAAAACTCAGTAGGGCAAGATGCAAAGATAATTTTGTGGATTTCTGTATATAAGTAGCAATCTAACCACTCTTCCTTCGATAATCGCAGATTCTTGTTTTCCTGTGCCATGAACTTGTGAATCTTTCTGTCCAACCATTCTTCCATTCCTTTCTTTGTCAAATTCCATTGATGTGACATCATACATCTCTATACAGATCCTGGTCTCGACAAGGGAACCATTTGTTGGCTTGTTGCGGCCCGACCCAGGTTCAGAGTTAATTAGCCAAACAAATCCTGGTACTACTGGCCCTTTCAGCAACAGTCCGCGGAGCACGGACTGGGGTCTCACCCAAAGTAGTATGGGAGGGCACTAGAACCAGGTTTCTGCACCCTGGAGATGTCTGATGAGTTTGACTAGTTTGCAGGTTGACCTTACATGCAGGTTTCTTCACGCACTTTCCCGTACTTCACAACCTGATATACTGCCTTCCCGCAACCCTACCCAGGGGCTGAATGTCACGCCCTATGTCACGCGGAATGAGTCGATCTTGCAGACAAGATAGACCTTCCTAGAATCTAAACAAGACCTAATGACAAACAAACCAACCAGACACTATATTTCTCTAAATGTGCTTTTATAAATAATGGCAAACAAATATGTTTAAGGCCTACCTCATGTCCAACGCAAGTTTGGGGATGCCTTCACTCCTTTGAACCAAGTAAGTTCCTTTGTCACAAACTTGTAAACAGAAACAAGGCAAACGATTAAATAGCACTTGAATAACCAGTATTATAAAACATATTTAACATGAAAGTCAAGGAATCCATGAAGCCAATAACATAAGATACTTGTTGAGAAAAATGAGCTTGATTGTATTAATTCAAAAGAAGAAGAACTTTACAACCTTTGCCTTGACGCTGTATAAGATCCTCCCAGGGTCCAACAAGAAGTCTCCTCTACTTTGACAAGCTTCACTCACTCCCAAATGAAGCCAAAAAGGTATGTGACCTCTCCTCTTAAGCTCAAATAGGAAGTATTGATTTCACTAGCATTTACCCTCAAAAGTTCAACTTCTAACCTCTCTGGCCACTGACCCAATGCCTCAATTTATAGTGCAATGGAGATCAGTTACCAGCTCCTCCTTCAAAGGGATAGAATCCTTCTTCAAAGGGATAGCTCCTCCCAACAAGGGATTAGTTCCTCCTATGATGGGATGCATGAACCACTTGGAGCGAACAATCCAAGTAACAAATGCTTCTAGAAAACTCTATATTAACCCAAGATGAGTTTTTTAAGATAAAGATTGCGCCTTTTGACTTTTACAGGGTACGCACCCTCCCCTTTACATACAGAGCATATAAGTACGCAGAAATCCTAAACAAAAGGTGCGGGCCCGCAGGAAAAAGTGAGAGAAAGTGCGAAACCAGAGTTACATTGCTTTTTTGATGTCTTTCTCTCATTTCTAAAGCTTGTTCTGAAGAGCTGAGTTTTGAGACTTGCTTAGGAAGCTGGTATAGGTGGTGATAGACCCAGACCAACTGTAAATAATCAAGGTGATGATATTTTTGTGTAACACACACTTTCACCAAGCATCACTCATGATCTTTGTCATTAGGAAACGGCTTTGCCTGGTGCGCGATGGGTAATTGTGGCTGAAGGAGCATATTCCCATCCGAGTAGAGATTATTCATAGGATTTCTCAGCTTCCCTATAATGGAAGGGACCGCACGGAAATAGTTGGCAAAAGTGGAGATTTGCTGCTCGCAGAGGCCATGAAGAAGAAATACAAGTTGGAAAAGAAGCAGAGAGGCTACGTAATTAGTAGCATTCAAGAAAAAGGGGTGTGCGTAGCCACCTATCTACTGGCCCGGAAGGTGATGAGAAAATTTCGAGCAACGAGGTACTAATGATGGATGTCACGCTAGCCGAACAATGTGCGGAGGGGGTCCAATTCAACTAGGCCAAATTCCTGTGTGAATAATTCCTATCCAACTACAAAGAATCTCAGGAGTAGGGCAAGACCTTCCACTATGCGTGGTTGCTCTTGTCTACCTTATTGGTGACCGGGGAACTGCCTGAGGACAGTCAGTTCCCTCCTCTTGAACAGGACTTGCCAGAGGTGGCAAAGGATGCCATGAGGATCCTGGAGACCAAGATCTTCTGGGTGCTCATGGAGGCAAACGTCTAGATGTGGATTAACAAAAGGTTGTCCCTATCCCCCATAGTGTACAACAGTCTACAGAGCTTTGCAGACTTCAAGGCAGATATGCACAATGTGTATATTAAGGCACATAAGGATCAGGTGCAGAACTGGACCAAACTTCCTTTCATCGCAATTGATGATGCCATTTTTTCCATGCTCAACTCATGGCCACCTGAGTGGCATGCTCCAGATGTGGCGGTGCGCAATAAGGTAGTGGTACAAAAACATAACGATGCCACCAAGCTGCTGGATTAGTAGAAGTACAACGAGCAGTTGGCAGCGAACGTAAGGGATTTCCATGAGGCAGTGAAGGCCACCACAGAGCAGACCAGGGCACTGAAAAATAGCAACAACAAAGGCAACAGGGGCCACCATGACACGGGAAGAAGGAGGCTTGGACTTGACCACGTGCAGGGAACGAAGGACATAGCAGAAGGCACAGACCCAAGTGTGACATCTACACAACTTAAACTGCCATGCGGTACGGAAAGTGCAGACCCACAGAAGAAGACGAAGGCTCCCAAACTGGACAATGAACCTATTACACTGGCAGAGGGGGACCTCTACGACATCGGCAACATAGTTCGTGAGGTCACTAGGGAGGTTCTCCTGGAAGAAATGATGAAGTAACAGAATGTGTTGGGGGCCCTCAGGACCCAGCTGTAAGAACTTTAGGTGTAGCCCCCATAGGAGGGAACAGTAGCCTCCTATAGTGTAGTAGGTACATCGACAGCAGAGCAATTGCTATGGGACAAAATGGCTAACACCATCATGCTGCCAAAAGGAGCACTAACAGCAGAAAGCATGGAGGATAGAGCCGCGGTGGGACGGATCAAGGGAATCGGCCTAAACTTGGTTGCCCTTCCGCGAGATATATTATACCAGCTACAGGAAGGAGCGATAGTAGAAATCCATGCAGGAAGGATGCATAGTGCAGATGCTCAGTGAACAACGAAGTGCTGGTGTAGAATCAACAACTGGAGCAAATGGTAGAGGAAGCATGTCACTGTGCTCGAGAGCTAGAAATTGTGGCAAATCTACCAATACAAGTGCGAATTCACAGATTGGCTAGTGGATTCCATGAGGCAAAGGAGGAAGCAATGAGGATATAGCTGGACCTCAACCTTTAGCTTTATGAACTACTATTAAAGGTACAGTCATCCACACCCTGGGAAGTTAGTGTACAACGTGCTGGCGTTATCCAAAAAGGGCTGGAGGAAACTGGATTGGTAGTGTAGAACTATACTACGATGTTGGAAGAATCCTTCACGGTCCTCACTTCCTTATAGGAGGACCCCACCATACAACGCATAGAAATAGAGGCGCGCGAGCTTCAAGTCCTATATGGCAGGGTGCACAAAATGGCACAGACAGTTGTCCTAACCCAACGGCTAGTGAAGCTATAGTAGGTGAAGGCGTTGAAGGAACAGGTGGATGTAGCATGACAGAAAGAGGCAGTACCTAAAGTGCATGTCCAACCTTGATTGATGAGGCCTTCCTCATCAGTAACGATATCGAAGGAAAGATTGCAAAAATGAAGGTGATGCATGCCTTAAGACAGGGATTTTCCCTTGACAGTGAGCATTCGGCTAAAAGAGTAAAGAAGATCCAACAAATGATAGAACAGTGCATTGCAGACCTCCGTGTAGCACAAGCACAGTTGGAGGGGCTCTGTGTGAAGATCGCCGCACTAGCAGAGTGACTCAAGATGAATCACGATGATTGTGTTGGGGGCTTGTTGGGCATGGGATCCCCCGCAATATGTTTTTGGGGCTTCAAGCCCATGTTTTGGTCAATTATATTGTAAGACTCCATGAATTGCGGGTGCAGAGCATGAAGTCTAGGATGAGTCATAGGGTTGTCCGCCCTAAAATATTGTAATTTAATGTAAAGTTGTGTCGGCCTACCCATGGTCTGCAGACCATGGGATTATTTAAATAGAGTGGGGCTTAAGTTTAAAGGGAAGTACTGATAGAGAGAATAGTGAAGGCATGATTCAAAGGTACAGTGGGATCTCAAGTGTACTAGGTCATAGTAGTAGGAAGAGGCTCTACAGCCGAGTGTGAAAAGGCATAGTAGAGTCCGCAGCTGAGTGAGAAAACCCTTGCAGCTGAGTGGCGCAGGGTGGAGTCGGGTCTATACTTGGGATTGAAAGTTAATAAAGAGAAGTTTTTCTATGCATCTATTCTTGAATCTGTATTTCGATGTTATGCATTACTTTTACTTTGTTTACTTAATATGCAAAATTGATAAACACTTGTACGAATGCTTATATATAAATTTAATCTAAGTAATTAGCTAACAAAGCCTAATTAAGGAAGACTTTGGTAAATAACATCGGTTGCAATGTGGCTAGAACTGCGTGAAGATAGTATTGCAGGGCACAGGGTGCCCGCTGGGGTGCGTAATGCAGTAAGTGTGAAGATCGGACCACATACCAATCACCTCATCAGACATCCCCAGGGTGAAAAAACCTGGTTCTAGCACCCTCCCATACTACTTCGGGTGAGACCTTAGTCCATGCTCCATGGGTTGTTGTTGAAAGGGCCAGTGGTACCAAGATTTTCTTGGCTAAATCACTTCGGAAGCTAGGTCAAGCCCCACTAAGCAAACATTGTGTATAAAACCACTCCAAAAATAAGTGTCCTTCTCTACCTGGACTAAAAGTGGTATATCAAGGAGCTAAAGGGGTCACTAAGTAGCACTGCTACATAAACCAAAGGAGACCTCATGGGCCTAGGCCATACCAGCAAGGCATGCAAGGGTCATCCCATGCATATTACAACCCCAACCAGACCACATATATACCTATTTCGGGGCCCCTTGCTCATCCTTCATAGTATACACCTCTGCCTTGGTCCTTTCCACCTTAATATCATTCCGAGCCAGCCAACCAGTCATTTCAACCATATGCTCTACCACAACTTTAGTGGAATGCACCACCCCAGGGGTGGAGGCCCCCATACAGTAATGTTCTAGATTTATTTCCTTCATCACCTACCCAACCACAGGTTTTACACTTTGCTCCACCAAAACAACCCCAGATTCCTGCCTAGTCAAAACCGAACCTGAACAATAGATAGACATAACAAATACATAGTGGAGAGACATCTTATCCAACTTATGTTGTGGAAATTCAAGAAATCAACCTGAGATCTAGGAGAGTACTTCCAGACAACCAGCCTCTACCTCCACCTAGGGAGGTTGAGGAAGAAAGAGAGAAAGCATGCTTAAAGTAAATCCACCACCCTTTCGTAAGAGATTAACCCAACCACTCCAGCCTACCTGAGAAGAGACTGGACTTCTAGGAGAATTGAAAAACCTATGTGTCGAAATTCTACTTCTCCAAGCTATTAAAGATGTACCTATTTACAACAAAGTGATTAAGTAGAAGTTCTTCAAGCATCTAGGGAGGTGAAAAAGAGATGCCCCTACCATTAATGTCATTGGACAATTGTCCGACTTAATGTTGGGGCTAGTAATGTGCCAAAAGTATTTGGACACTAGAAGCCCTATAGTTGATGTGCACATCAATGACACCATTGTCCCACACTCTTTGATCTATCTTGGGGTTGGCATTAATGTGATGACCAAGGACACCATGCTCAAGCTCAACCTCCAAGGCTCATTGAGAAAGACCACAACAGTTCTGCAACTTGCAGGCCTCTCCACAATGACCCTTGATGAGATTATGGAGGATGTGATGGTCTCCATTGACTCTTGGAAATACCCTACAGATTTCCTAGTTCTCCAACCTAAGGCTGAGCTTACTAGTTACCCTCTCATCATTGGGAGGCCCTGGTTATCCACTTTCGATGCTTACATTAACTGTAGAGCTGGAAATATAACCACCAAGAATGGGAATATATCCAAGAAATTAGTCCTATACCCTCCTACTTAACCATCTCTAGAATATGATTTACCTTTATGGCTAGAAGAGGAGGAATAATATGAAGTTTCTTCTACCCAACTCTATACCTTAGAAACAACCACGGGAGGGGGACATAAGAATGAATATGATTTAATTGAAAACATACTCCAAAGTCTAGCTCCTAGTGCATTGTCCTTAGAAGAAGTAGTAAAGGAAATCTAGAACTACCATAAAACTGATATATGATTAGCCGATTCCAACCATCTTTGTCTCAAAACCATAGAATTTGGCCCTGAGAGAGCTTTGAAAATCAATCCATCTCTTTATGTTCTCCAAGAAGAAAAGTTGTGCAACATGCTAAAGGAACATCTAGATGCCTTGCTTGGAGTTAAAAATAAATGAAGAGATTGCACCCCTTAGTGTGTACTCACCACATTTATATCAAAGAAGGTTGCAATGCAGTCTAATAACCCCAAAGGAGGATGCATCCATCTCTTAAAGATATATTCAAAGAAGAGCTGCAAAATTTGCTAGATGCAAGATTCATTTACCCTGTCTCGAATAGTGAGTGGGTTTCTCCTTTGGTGTTGGTTCCAAAGAAAAATGGTAACTCGAGGATTTGTGTCAATTACATGGAGTTAAACAAAGCACAAAGAAAAACCATTTCCCTCTACCTTTCATCAACCAAGTGCTAGATGGTCTGGAGGGAAAACATTTTTCTCTTTCCTAGATGGATTTAGTGGGTACATTCAAATCTAGATCAGCCAGGAAGACTAGGATAAAACCACCTTCACTTGTCCTTGGGGTACATTCACCTATTGGGTCCTTCCTTTTGGCCTATGCAATGCTCATACCACTTTTCAGAGAGCAGATCTGAGTATCTTTGCCGAGTTAGTCCATGATGCAGTAGAAATTTATATGGATAATTTTACATCTTATGGAGGTGATTTCTAGGAGGCTCTATCCAACTTAGGTAAGGTGCTGCAAAAATTCATTGAAATGAACCTATCTCTCAATCCCGAAAAATGTGAATTCTTAATGAATTTAATATCTCAAAAAGGACTGCAGGTGGACCCAAACAAAATAGCTATCATCCAAAGGGTCCCACCTCCACAAAAGTAGAGAGATGTTAGAAGTTTCGTAGGGTTAGCTGGATACTATCGAAGGTTTATAAAAGACTTCAGCAAGTTGCCTTCTCCTATGTTTGGATTGTTGACCCAAGAATCTCAGTTTGTATGGTCAAAAAGTTGTTAAGAGGCCTTGGACACCCTGAAGGATAAGTTAACCGCTGCACTGATTCTTCGAGGCTCAAATTGGGCCCTTCCTTTTCATATTCATGTTGATGCCTTAAACAAAGCCATAGGAGCAGCCCTAGGCCAGATAGATGAAAAATTTCCTTATTCCATTTAATTTATTAGTAAGAATCTATCAAAGGCAAAACTGAACTACACAGTGACCGTAAAGGATCTCCTGGTTATTGTGCATTCATTGACCAAATTTAGGCATTATATTACAGGCTATCAAGAATTTTTACATACTTACCATGTTGCAATCAAATATTTAATGAATAAACCTAATGTGAATTCCTGTCGGGTCCCTATAATACTAGTGATTACCCCATTACTATTGTAATTGTACCCCTTATTAATATTGTTGTGCCCCTATTATCCCCATATTGTTATTACTGTGTCCCATAGAATCCCTCTATTGTTATTTTTGTGGCT
>APFE030590294.1:0-11154 GCA_000404065.3 Pinus taeda | reverse complement strand
GAATTTTATACAGAAGCATCCAGAACTACTCAAGCGTTGAGGACAACACTTTTTTGAAGGAGAGGGCATGTTGGGTCCCTATAATACTAGTGATTACCCCATTACTATTGTAGTTGTATCCCTTATTAATATTGTTGTGCCCCTATTGTCCCCATATTGTTATTACTGTACCCCATAGAATCCCTCTATTGTTATTTTGTAGCTTTATATTATTATTGTTAGGTCGGATGGGTTATATTGTGACTCCTTAGACTCCTATATATAGAAAGGAGGTTTTTTCATTTGTATCATCCAAGAATTGTTCATTTATGTAATGCAAAGGAGTTTGCCCCCTTGAAGAGGCTGAATTTTAAGGCGTTGATCTATCTTTTCTATTTTTTTCTTGAGTTGTTTTCATAACAATGACCAAATAATTAGATGGTTACTTTTACTACAGCAGTTTGATCTAACTATTATTGATGACCCTAGCAAGGAAAATGTTGTTACAGATTTTTTCTAGATTAACTTTGCCTATAGGTGAGGAGGGAATGGTTGATGATCAATTACTAGATGAGCACTTATTCACCATTTCAGTTCTCTCTCCATGGTTTTCTAACATAGAAAACTATTTGGTATATTCACAGTTCCCATCGAATTTGTCCTCCAAAGAGAAAAGCAAGATTGTGAGGAAGAGTGCACCCTTCTCTTGGATTGGGGCAAACCTCTTCAAAGTATGCCTAAATCAAATCTTGAGAAGGTGTGTCAGGGAGGAGGAAGCCTTTGATATCCTTCTGGCCTGTCATGATGGGCCTTGTGGAGCTCACTTTGCAGCAAAGAGGACAACATTTAAAGTGTTACAAGTGGGGTATTATTGGCCCACTCTTAATCAAGATGTGAAAATATATACTATTCAGTATGTTCATTGCTAAAGGATGGGAAATCCTACTTCAAGAGATGAAATGCATCTACAACCTCAAGTGACTTTTGAGCCATTTGACAAGTGGCGCATGGACTTCATTGGACCTATTGACCCTCTTTCTAAGAAAAAGTACTATATCATTGTGTGCAGTGAATATCTGACAAAGTGGGATGAAACCAAGGCAATTAAGGTAGCAATAGAGGAGAAGGTGGCTGAGTTCCTAAGGCAGAATGCATTTTAAAAAGTTTGGGTACCCTAGAGAACTGGTCACTAATCAAGGGAACTTGTTTAACTCCAACATGATTGAAGACTTGTTAAGCTAGCATAAGATCAAGCATAGAACCTCCACTCCCTATCACCCACAAGCTAATGGGCAAGTGGAAGTGACTAACAAAGCACTGGAGGGAATCCATACCAAAGTGGTTAGCAACAACAGGAAATATTGGGCAGACAGACTAGTTGAGGCCACCTAGGCCTATAATACCACCTGGAAGACCACCACTAGATTCACACCCTATGAGCTAGTCTATGGGAAAAAGGTCGTGATGTCCATTGAATCTGAGTACAATACATTGAGGATGGTAGCCCAACTTGATCTAAATCTCAACAATGCACAAAAAGAGAGATTGCTCCAGTTGAATGGTTTAGATGAGTTCAGAATGTAATCCCTCCTACACATACAAGTTACTCAAATTCAGAGGAATATCTGGTATGATAAGAACATCAAAGATAACAACTTTCAAGAAGGTGATTGCGACTTCTTATATGATTCTAGATATAATGACTTTAAGGGCAACTTAAGAACAAGATTGTTAGGGCCTTATGTTATAGAGATATCTCATGATAATGGTTCAATGTAGATAAGAACCATAGATGTGGAGGCCATTCCTTTACTTCTTAATGTGCACAAATTGAAAGTTTACAAAAGGCCATTTTCAAAGAAAGATTTCATTAATGGTATCAATAAAATAGTGATGGTGGTGGAGCAATTCTCAGCTCCTGCCTCATCAAGTCACTGAGAAAAGGAAAAAGAAAAATAAGGAGACTTAGGTGAAAACCTCTACGAGGCTCCTCAGTCCAACTATTGGGCTGAAAACCTCTTAGGGTAGCCCAATGGTGTAAGAGAAAAAATAGAAATAAAAATATCTCTGGTGAAAACCTCTCTTGAGGAACCCAGGGCAAGTAACTAGAATGAAAACCTCTTGGAGGCAGATTAATTATTTTCAAAAAAAAAAATTTAAAAATAGAAAAAAAAGTCATGAAAAATTGTTTGCGGGTCAGCAGGAGGAAAATCAGAGAGCAAAGGATAATCAAAAGGGCCCTATTCCACTCATATTTTTATTTCTCCATTCATTATCCTTCATCATTACACCATTCCTTTCATTTTTTCACTCATTTTCCTTAGTTTGTAAGGGTACTGTGTTTTCTACAGGATTGCCTGTAAACTTACAGGATCCCCTGAAAAACTATAGGATGATCTTATAGGAATTAGAGTGGCTTCAGAATCCTAAGGTGAGAAACCCTAGGGCAAGGAAATGACTTTCCCATGTCAAAAAAAATTAAAAAAACCCTACATCACTATTCCATTACCACACCTCTCTCCACCTTGATCACCCCTGCATCCATCATAAAAAGAATCAATTTTCAAAAATTCACAGTCTTCAAGAGAAAACATAGAAAAAAGATGAAATATAGAGCATATGGGAACAACACATGAATGTATTCACGCCCCTAGAGCTCCTCTCTATCCATGTCATCATCATCAATTCCTAGCGGGGGAAATGATTAAAAATTCTGAGGGAGAAGTAGCTACAGGACATCCTGCAGCAGCCTATCCCACAGAATAAAAATCATGAGTTACAGCAAGCTTCCAGCATGGGGATCCAAGGGTAGAAGAAGCTTTAGAGAAGCAGCATTACAATCATCTTCAACACCAGGTACCTGCATATCAAGGAAATCATCAAAAGGGAAAGATATATATTATATATATATATATTATATATAATATATATATATAATATATAATATTATATATTATATATATATATAACGAGGGAGAAATAAAACGTAGCCAACACACATTAAGCACCTCATGTCCTCAAAAAACTGCAGCAACATATTATCACCACAGGTAAGTATCTCGCTTCACTCTATCATTTGCATAATGTAATCAAAATATGTAAATATTGTAGACGAGTTGGTTTATAAGAAAAAGGTGACTAGTTAACTTGGCCACCTTCGTTCAGTCAATGATGACAAAACAGTTAGTCCCCTCGCACGTGGCAGTAGTCAATTTAAAGAAAACAGGAATGAGGTCAGAAGCATTTGAGATTACGAATGCCCGAAATACAAGTTGATTATGAGGAGAGGCAAATGATGATGTGGTAGTGGGGACCAATGGTGAAAAAATAGAAAAAATCATACCTCGGCTGCGAGCACATGACCTCACTCAACTCAACCATAAGAGGAAATAAACGTTGATCCCCATGCACTCATTCATTCATCTTCTCGTGGTTCACTCTAGAAAAGTCACTCTCATACCCAAGAAACCTACAGAAGATAAACATTTCATCTTTCTCTTGCGCAAGGCTTCCTACACGATCACAGAGGAAATCTTATATGATACAATCAGGTAGTCTATAGGATTGGTAGAGAGCAATTTCAGAGAAGGAAACACAGGGGTTGTCTACAATAAGCACCATGAGGAGGTAGGCTCTACATTTCCTTCCATTTTCCAAGTGGAAAGAACAAAACATTTCCTAGCTTGGTTGAATTCGATAGTTTTGTAAGGGAATAGTTCCACATGTATTTTTGTCCTATTTCCTCCTTCATTAAAATTTGTATCATACATCTATGCTCCTCAAAATTCACCAAACAAAATGACAATGGGGTTTAATAGAAGGCAGCCCATCAACACTTTGAGGATTCACCAACACCCTCCTATGCTATAAATCTTCAAAAGGCATAATTGAATGGTGTATTTTGAGAAATTAAGGGGGTATGCTAATGAGGTAGCCTGAGATTTTTCTCTCTCCCTCATTTGACTGACAAGAACCCATGCCACTATGGTGGTGAGAGGCCTATCCATATAGCTCACCCCTGAACTCATAACCAGGATTACGACACTTCCCCTAGGAGTGCCTTGGAGAAAGGAAGACAAGTAGGATAGCCAACCTGCCAAAAGAAAATTCTTTTTATAGGGAGAGGAGCCCATTGAAGACAATAATGGAATAAGGAGGACAAGCTTGCCATACCCCTAGAATGAGGTAAGCTACAACCTTATAAAATACATATCATGTGAAGGTAGGTATAGTGTGTTTTATGGATAGCACTATAGGCTAATTGAAGGATTGAGATTTGGAGTAAAAACACCTCCTCACCATAGGCTCAACATACCATATTTCCTTCTACAATCACTAATAGATACAAGAATAAAGGTGTAGGGAGGAAACTACCAACAGTTAGCTCATCATGGGTTAATTAGAATTATCATATAATATGCCCTCCAAAACCTCAGATTTCCTATCCAATGGGAAATTTTCAAAGGCATGCAGGCATATGAGGATATCAAAGACCTCACATATGATATTAGCCCTACTATTAGTGAAAAGGATGGAAAGGAACCTAAAACAGATGGAGAAGAAGCAGAGAGGGATGAAGAGGAGATAGATAAGGATGAAGAGGAAGAGAAAGAGGAAGAGGGTGATGAATAAACAGAGGAAGATGTCAAGGAGTACACTGATAAACAAGATGAGGATCTAGAGGGAGAAGAAGAGGGTGAAGACAAAGGTGAAAAGGGAAATGGAAAAGAAGAGGCAGAGGATAAGGAGGAGTCACCTAGGGTGTCTCCAAAACCCACTGAGAAAGAGGCAACAACTTCCCTCACTGCCCTTACCATCCCTATCAAGAAAAAAGGCAAAAGACAGAGGCAAACCCCCTTATACTCCAGAGCAATAAAAAGTACAAGGATAATGCAGGGAAAACCCCAAAATCCAACAAAGGTTCCCATTGTTAGTGAGGACTCACCTAAACAGTAGGAGAAGATGGCTCCTCTTGTAAAAACTCAATAATAAAGATCCTCAGCACAAACTTCCCCTAAGACTCCTATCACCTATGTGAGAAGGCGTGTGACTAGATCTACCTCATCCAAAGGAAAAGAGATCCTACATGATACACAATAGGACCTATAGGAAGGAGAGGTAGTCATACAGGAAACTCTGTTAAACCTACAGGAAACTCAAAAATTGGATGAGGAAGGAAGTAAGCATCCAGAAACAAAGAGAGAGGACCTAGAGCTAAGGAAACCTAGTCCTCAATGTAACCTTGACTCCTACTACAGAATTTATTGAGGGGGTAAGGGTCATTCAACAAAAATTTTCCATTCCATTATTCTTTGAGCTTGAGAAAGAAAGAGCCAAAACACATAGATGGATGCAAATAGCCAAGTCCAAGGGAGTGGATGACATTGGTCACATGGAGAAAAAGCTCAAAGAGATGGATATCCCGAGGGACAGAGAGGCCATAATGAAGGATCGATTAGAGACAAAAAATGCATGGTTGAAAGGACAGCTACAAGAAAGAGAGAATCAATTGGCATCCATGGCCAATCTATCTTCGGAACCAATCTAGTGCAGGATTCCAGCTAAGTCATATGCATTATACCTTAATGAACAGAGGCTACAGTTCCAAATCAAGACCCTACCACAGAGAGGCAATATTCCATTCCAAGATTATAAACAGATCACTAATATCTATGATCAAAGTACATTAGAGGATAGGGCTAATATGTCAGAGTTCTACTTGCATAATATGGCTTTGACAAACACGAATGTATGGGACCTAATACAAAGCTGGGGGATTTACAATTGATGGCTTTGGCATCATGGATAAACCATGAGGAAGCAAGGGTTGTAGAAATGAGGAAGATATTGGCAAGGGAACAAACTTAGCCTCTCATGATAAGAGATGAGTAGTCCAATCCAATGGCTATCATTAGCACACATAATTTAATTGCAAATTATCCTCAACTTGCACCTAGGTATCTTGCTGCCCAAGAGAAATAAATTACACATTTTGAGGATATGTTCAGACTATTAGGGGATGAAAACATGAAAGCTTTCCAAAGGAGATGGAATACTTGGCCACATAGTTTGAAAATCAGAGACTACCATTCTCCTCAAAGGATGAGAGAAGAACTGAATAGGAAACCCATGTACCAACAAACCATCCAAAGGCTCAAAGTCAATTGGATTGGCTTGAGACTCAGTCCACCACTTCTCTTGGGGATGTTAGAAGGAATGAAGGAAGAGGAAGAAAGAAAGCAGTGGGAGGAGGTAGGAAGGAAGGCAGGATTCTATGCACAGGAAGGGGAAACCACAACAGAGGCATGGGATGTCAGGGAGGCCACTAGAGCTATGAAATACATGGATATTGATTGAGTTTCTTAGAGGATGAGCAACACTTTTAATAGGGGGGCAATGATGAGACTCATAATTTGGTAACTATATGGACCTTAAGTCACCTCCTAGCTTAGTCAAATCAACTCTTCTCACAATTTATTACATGTTTTGATTATATTTTGTTTAATGAGATGAGTTAAATTGAGATATTATGCCTAGTGGACTAATATGCATTGACTGCAGGTTTGAAAGAGAATATCGAGGAATTTTCGCAAGATTAAGGTTTGAAACTTGAAGGGGACAAGGGATAGATATTGTAGGAGGTAAATCTCCTCATTTACTCCTCCCTCATTCGAATATTCCTCCATTAATCACACCAGCTCGGAGTACAAGCAGCCAAGTCATGAAGATCAAAAGGCAACCGAGCAAGTGATAGTCAAAGAGTTAGTTCATCTCGAGTTTGGGAGCTGAGCATCCCTAGATTTAAGGAAGTCATTGGGGAATTCATTTGTATAAATAAAGAGGCCTAGAGCCTCATTAGGATTCAAATTTTGGTTGTAAAAACATTAGTTATTTTTGAGCTCCAAACTTTTGAAAGACACTGCTATGTCATTTTCTATTTTGATAATGAGAATGCGATTTTTCATGATCTAGTACTGAGTTAACTTAGGGGACTGAAGCTCTTGGGTTAGGGCCCAACCCTAGCAGAAAAGGCTCCTCTTATTGTATATGTTTGATTGGATTAGTTTCATAGATTCATGATTAAATTGTCCTTAGAAGCATTTCATTATAGGATGTGTAGATTTGATTAGTTTGTTTACTAGTTTGCTTCCATTTGTTCTTTACTTCGACAGCAAGTTAGAAGGAAAAAGCATCACAAAGTTGTCAGTAGGTGTTTTGGCCTCACTTCTTCCTTTAGGGATCGTGGCTTGAGGAAAGGACCCCTATGCAGCCCCAAAAAGACAAATTTCTATTTTCTCATAGAATTTGTTGTTTATTGTACTTGAACCAGCATTTGATCAGTTTGTAAGTGTCGGATTTAATTACCATATCTTCCATATTTAGTCTTACAGTATATATTATCAATTATTCCATTTCATTATGTTAGAGTTAGTCTGTTCAACCCTCCATCAGAGATCAAAACCTCTTTTGTTGCATTTCATTTTTAGGAGTCCCGCCCAGTCATCTGCATTCCATTAGGCACATGGATCGTCTGACGAGAGTGGTTTTCCTCATGTCCCTCATGTCATTTACCTACTGGTTCATGTTTGTCCCTTTATAATAAGGCATATACAGTCTTCTTTTCATTAAAATTTGCAAAATGTTGTCTTTAGGATTTCATGGTCAATTAGGTCAGGGTTCCGTTAGGGTTTTTCAATAAATGAGCCGAAGTGTCCAATAATCACCAGCAGGTATGAGGAGGTTTCCTTATCAATAAATTTCATCGACAATTGTTTGAAAATGTTTTTTTCCTCAAAAGTCTATTTTGAGGAAAACACGGAGTATTTAGCATTTATTGTACTAAAATCATGTAAATTTTGTTCTCTTCACTGCGAATTCCTTCATCCACACCCTGGTTTCTTTCCTTAGCCTAATAAGCTCCAACACCTACAAAAAACAAGCAAAGTTTAGCTCATTTAGTTCATGAAGAAAGCCAAAAGGTGAAAAAGTCCAAAAAGCAGAGTGTGAAATCAAGTCGTTTTGAAAACATTGTAAAAGTGGGTTTCATGAGCCAAAATCTTAAAAGCTCTTGGTCTATAAGCTATTCCTTCATGTCATAAGCTCATTTGGAAAAGAGAAGCAAGATAGAGCAAATTTGATGAGAAAGTGAGAAATTGGGTGAATTTGGACGAAAATCGGCCGACACGGCACACTGGTGAGGCACGGCACACTGGGCGTGAATACAAAGTGTTATTTTGCACAGGCACAATGCACTGGGGAGGCGCAGCGCATCGGGCATGTTGCGTAGCGAACACAGCTAAAACTGCTAACAATTGCTCCAAATTGCGAATAACTTGCACGGATTTTCCAGGTAGAGTCTTCATCTTTGTGTTTCATCCAAGTTTGTGCTAGGGTATGGTGGTTAATGGATGGTAATGGTTAAATCAAAAACATCAAACCCTACCTTTTAAAATACCTCAAGGAAACTTGCTGCTAGAATTTCAAATCACTATTTTGTCACCAAGCTCCTTCCCTCATCTCATTTGACTTTTGATTTCATCATTCACTAAGTTCCCCTATCCCCTTAAGTTCATTAAATCCTCTACCCCAAATCCCCTTTCCCAAATTTCCTAATGTAAAATCCCCAAACCCTAAAACTATACAAAAACTCCTAACCTTATACAAATATCCATAACATCCCATACTTCCCTAACTAATTCTACCCAACATTCCCAAATTTCCCACTTGTTTTCCACTCTCCTAATAGTCCCTTGTTTCACTGTTTTCCCCTTGGTGACAGAGGTCAAACACATCACCAAAAGGCAGTCCAACACAGTTTTCATACATCAGCACCTGTTTCTTCAAGCCAATTTGTCTATCAGCAATTATGGCATCTGATCATTCATTTGATTATGAAGTGGAGACCCAAAGTGACTCACCCATGGAGGAACGTGCACCCAAGAGGCCTCATAGGGGTGGTAGACATATCAGAGAAGAACCAACCACCCTTACTGAATTGCAGGCCTACCCTCTTGCCATCTCTTTTTTCCAGCATTAGTCATGTTATGAGTTTTTTGAGAAAGTTGCTAATATTCAATTTCATCATGAGTTGGCTCGTCTATTCGTACTACATTTACATGGTGCTCAAGCCACTCTAGTTGGTCTTACTTTCACACTAACACCAGAATCTATTTCATTAGCAATTGACATACCTAGCATCAGAGAACCATGGAACAAGAGGCAGAAAATTAACTAGCAGCACTATGAATCGTACATCAAGCCCGAATTTTTGAGACAGCTCAAGAGAGTGTTTCCATTTCGATACCTTAAAGATGAATATGTGCCTTTAACGAAACTGATCATGAATTATTTCAGCTGTGAGGGTCGGTTCTCCCTCTTGTATGCTTATCACATTAGACTATTGATGCATTTCACCCAGGTATGGATGACGAACATCCCTTACATCATGTACTGAACCGTAGAGAGGATGACCACCCATGTGCAGCACAAGACCCCTCAACAACAGTTTAACAGTATTTACCATTTTGATCTCATCAAAATTGTGGTGGTTCATCAGCTTGGATTATAGGGCATACTTGGGATGATTTCATCTCTCGTGAGTTTTGTAGAGCTTCAAAGGGACCTTTAGAGGTTGGGCATGAGATAGGTGGATCCTCCTATCAGCATGAAGGCCATGAGACTCACACTGCTACTATGCCAATTTTCATTACTTATTAGAAAGGCACTAGAAAATTATTTGCAACAGAAAAGTGAGTGTTATCTCCACCTGGGGTGGAAGGGGCCTTGTTTCCGACATCAGCACCATAGGTACAGGACAAAGGCAAGAGGCCAATGCAAGACGAGGGGCCTTCAGGTGAGCAGGACTTTATTCTTGTTCAGGATGACGATACAGACATGGGCCTGCAAAGTACAAATCTTAGAGAGATCATCCAGGAGCAACAGACAGAGATCAAAGCCTTGTCCCTCAACTTGGAGAGGGATAAGTGGACTATGAAATACTTGGAGTAGAGAAATAAGTAGCTTGAAGAAAAACATGTGATTATGGAGTTACAAAACATCAAGGAGAATCACCAAGTTGCCCAAAGGAGGAGGATTGAATTCACTTCATTGGAGCAAGAGATTAATGATGATTGGGAGTCTTGGCTCGAGAGAGTCAACATCCACTTGGTCGATAGGGACAAAACATTGTTGAGACACATGGCTTTCCACTACATGGCACGAAACAAGGTTTGCAAGGCACAAATAAGGGATTTAAAGGCAAAACTAAGGAAGCCATCAAAAAGGAAAAAGAGGAAAAAAGAGCATGATCAACTCTGGATATTGGCTGAGGCATCCTTGGCCCATCATAGCTCTTGATAGAGAAGGTCCAGCCCAAATTTCAAGAAATTTGGAGCAATTTGTCCATTTTGAAAATTTTTTGCACTAAAAATAGAGTTTTCCTCCCTATGAGTCGCACCACGTGGTGCTTGCTTTTGCTAGAGAGATCCAAATCCAAAAAAATTTGCATTTTTAGATTTTCCATGATAAATTATGATTTCCTACCTATGGCCAAGAAATTTGGGCAGGTTTTGAGCCCTAAAAAGGTCAAAAGGCACTCAAAAATGACCTCGCTACCCCTATTTTGACACACAGGAAGCAGTCTTGGACGATTGGACATTTGGAGGGGCAAATGGACACCAACTCCAGACATTCCACTTCGGGTGGAAAGTAGATAGGCAAGGATTTCCAACGAGCTATCATGACCTCAATTTGGACTTCAGGAAGGGCATCAAAATCAGCTCCAAAGTGACGTGATACATAGAGATTTTGGGCGTGGCGCATAGAGAATTTTGGCCTATTTTTCACCCTTCAGCTCAGAAATTCGGCCAGTTTTGACTAGTTTTACTTTTTGATGTAACTATTGATATATCTTGATGTAACTTGATGACTATGATTTAATTTTGACACATATTTACTTGTTCTACAAGATTCATTCACTAAAAAGTGAAAATTAAATGAATGATCAGTTTCCTTCCATATAGAGGCAAGTTGTTTGATTGCCTAGATTTCAGTGCCTAGTTTAGAATTGGTTAAAATAGCTCCTAGAATGATGAGCCCGACCCATAGAGGCATGGGAATGTGTTAGGATGGTCTATATCATGTATTTTTTGAGTCATTTTCAGGGTTGGACACTCG
>APFE030590292.1:0-15373 GCA_000404065.3 Pinus taeda | reverse complement strand
AGAACCAATGAATATTCCCCCTCTTTTACAAACTCTAGCAAATGAAGACAAAAATACAAAGAGAACCAGTGAAGAAAGTTCTAGTTCAGTAATGGAAACCACAGATGAATAGTTTGAGATCAATTACAGGAACATGCACGAGCTTAATCTTGTAATTGAATAGGAAGACACCATTGACTCAGTGGAAATTAATGAAATTGACGCAATGGTGGAAAGGATAAAAGGCCCATAAGCTTCAAGAGAAACTCACTAGCCCTCAACATCAAACACTCAACTTATTGAGATATATCTTAGCGTTGAGGTCTCTTCATTCACCAGGCATGTGGATAAAGAGAAGGATATCAAATATAAGGAAATTAAGTTGAGGAATGAGAAGTTGAAGGTTGATACTTATGCCCAATACTTCAAGCAGACACCAAAAAATCAAAACAGGTTGATGTCAGTCTTTGACATCAAAACAGGAAAAATGAAGTTGTCATTCATGCAACGTACAGTCCAGTAGTTAAAAACATTAGCAGAACATAGGAAAATAGATTTTGAGGCTTTGTCCAGGGATGTTCATCCCATTGACCAAATTGAGTTCCACAAGCAGGCAAGTGAGATGATGTATTCCACCTTGATAGATAAAGCTATGGCTGCACACAAACTTCAAAGTTCATTGGACAATATCACTACACAGTACAAGCTGGAAAAGGCCTGCTCACAGGCCAAGGACAACAGGATCAAGTCACTGGAAGACTTGGTCATTGAGCTTGGACATGATCCAAATGATATCAAGGCTGCTAAGAAGTTGATAAAGAAAAAGAATGAGGACATTTTTGCTCTCAAAAAGTAGTTGAAAGTGCCTCATTCAGAGCACCCACAGAAAAAGAGGTCTTAGAAAGCCAAATTCATCAGAAGCAAATGATGAACCTTACTCTCCAACTAAATGATCAATTGAAGGAAATGGAGAAGGAGTTGGACAGCTTGATATAGCTTAAACAAGCTAGCCTTGAGACTGTCACTGCAACTTTCATTCCAAAAGTCACCACAATAGTACCATCCACCTTGGAAGCTTCATTGGATCCTACAGCTCCACTGGCTATAGCACTTCCAATTGCAACAACATCTACATCAGCAATAGGTTCGATAACAGTAACAACTCAACTAGGTGATGAGGCGAGTAAATTGGTCAAGGCAATGGAAGACATGTCCATTCAGACCACAGAAATAAACAAGCTTAAGGAAAAAATAACAAGTCTAGAAAATGATAATAAGCTTGCACAGATTATGCACAAGGAAGAAGTTCACAAGTCAACCAGGTTGATTGAAAGGATGAAGAGCTTGGAGAAGGAATTAACACTGAAGGAGCCACTTAGCCAAGCTAAGGAACAATTATGGGCCAATAACATTGACTTCGTCAATGATATTTGGCCATCTATTCAAGTGGTTTTTGAACAAAATGACTTGGTAAAAGAAGCTATAGAAGCCATTCAGAGAGTTAAGGAAGAACTGGGAGACATGCCAAAAGAAGCCACTAGACTAATCCATTTCTTGAACTCCGAAAACAAATATGAATTGCAGGAACTGGAGATACCTGACAGGACTGGCACCATACTAGATGTAAAAAAGGTGCTCACCAATAGGAATTTGATGATGAACCTTGAATATAAATGCCAAACCATGCAACTGGCTATAGACAAGTTCATGGTTAAGTTTGATGTTTTGCGGCAGAAAGGTCTGCCAAATCCCTTGGTAATAAATGACAAACTGATGCCACAGGAAGACTACAACAGAATAATTAGAGAGGTGGCAAGAGATCAGGTAAATACTTCATCTATGAAGGGGATGCCTACTGGAAAGGTTCTATATCAGACATTTGAGAACCTATTTTACCTCCAGCATGAGGTAAAACACCTTTTTGTCAACAACCCCACTTTTGCTAAGTATACAAAAGTAGATGAGATTTACAGGAAAATGGTAAATATTCAATTACTAGATGTAGACACATGGGAGAAATCAAATGACTTGCTACAAAAATGCATAGTAAAAGTAAAAACATCACAGTGAAAGATAAATGACAGATCAGTTAGATGAAAGAGTATCAGGTGAAAGTGAATCAGTTGAGAAAGGTCAAAGTAAAAATAATAGCCATCGTAAATACCAAAAATAAGGCACAGAATAAATAGCAAAATATCATAACATAAAGACAACACAACCAAATAAACAGGGATAGCATACAGCAGTTGAACATCTGTCTCTATCTTCTTGCATGAAGATATTTCTTTCTCCTAGAATAATTCCCAAGACAATCTGGGATATTTTGTAAACTATTTTTGTATAGGTAATTCATAATTCGAAGTATTGAAGGTGCTTGCTATACATTTGTAGAGTTATATTGATAAAAAAATGTGAGGGTTATTGTACCAATTTTTCAAGTCAGCAGACTGAACTGAGTAATAAAGAGATTGCATTACATGGTTCATGTGTTGAGCTATTACAGTGAAGTATTTTCTTTAGTCAAATTTGTTATCTTCTTATGTATTTCACAAACTTACATGTTGTCTAAAGTGAATGAATTAACTGGAAATTTATTTTAGAATTTGTTTAAGTACACTCTCTCTTAAACAGTTAATAATTTCTATGTTTTTCTTCTGATATCCAGATCTGAGAATCCTTAATTGCTCTCCCATCCTGGTTTACCTATTTCATTTCTTTCATAATTCGGCCTAAGGAATGCTTAATTTCTCTTTGGATCCAATTGAAACCAACTTCATCTAGCCTTAAGATCTAAAATAACTCAACTACCTTGCCCTGTCAACACTATTTTTAGAACTTGATCCAGTCCTGTTTGCATGACATTTGACTCCATAGCCCAATGGTAAAATACATCCCTCTATCCATCTGAGTCAGTGATTTCACCACCAAATCCAAATCAAAACCCAAGTACAACAATAACTAGCCTAAAATCAAATAACTAAAACAAAGTTAAATCATAAAGAGAGAGCCCTCTCTGAGAATTAGGAAGGCTAGATCCTAATCTCCAAAGATGGTTTGTGGTTACCTCTAATTATTTCTTTCATAACAACTCTAGAGAAATATTAGAAAGATAACATATTCTTTAGTGCCCTTTATGCCACACACAAACAGGATGACTCATGTTCCTCAAAGCCATATAATCTAAGGAAAAATCACTACAACATATTTAATTGCTATTACACAAATTGTCATCAATTCTCATGCTAGTTTGAATTTTTGAGTGAGAGAGAGAGAGAGATGTATGAGAGAGTAATAGAAGAGAGAAAATTAGAAGCTTAATAACCAAGAAGAAGAACCCCTTGGTTGTTCCTCCCTCTTATTTTTATATTCACATCTTGACCCTTCATATTCCCAACCCTCTAGATTATTTGGAAGACTAACCATCACATCAAAGGGAAATATTCACCTAGTGTATATTTTTCTTCTTAAGTCAATTTTTTTCCTACCAAAGGCGTCATAATTTGTTGTCCCATTTCTTCAACTCTAGAATTTTTATTAATAAAAATAAGCATTACATCACATAATAGAGTTTAACATCATAGCATCAATTTTGGAACCCCAATATTATATGTTCTTAATTACATTACAAAATTTGGGGTAATGAAAGGGGTGTCACAAGCACATACTTCTCTTATTTCTCGTCATTTTCGTGTAGGAAAAGCAATAGCTTAGTTGCAACATTATTGTTATTGGCCTTAGATGAATGGAATTTTGTTGAAATATGTAAAGGGAAGTGTCATGTGTGATACTAGAAAACCAAATAATAGAAAATTAGGTTTGTACATGCCACTTCTTATACCTTCTCGTCTATGGGAAAGTGTATCTATGGATTTTATAAGGGGTCTAACTATGCCTAGAAAAGGTCATGATTACTTGTATGTAGTAGTGGATAGATTCAAAAAAATGTGTATCATGATGTCTTGTAGGAAGTAGGTGAAAAAAGATAATACTACACATATGTTCTTTCAAAAATTTTGGATTCATTTTGGTTTTCCCACATCCATTGTATGTGTTCAAGACTCTTGCTTCCTTGGGCAGTTTTGGTTAACTTGGTGTCCGTTAATGGACACAAAGCTCTGGAAAAGCATTGTTTTTCATCCACATGCCAATAGATAAACTTAAGTAGCAAAAAAAATAGTTATACATGTACTCCAAGGATATTGTAGTAAGCATCCTAAGCTTTGGTATGAGAAATTACATTATGTACAACATGCTTATAGCCACACCATACATTCTCCTACACACAAGTCTCCTTTTGAGACATGTTTTGGATATTTTCCTAAGTATCCTTCGGATTTTGTTTTGGGGAAAGATTCCATGGTGAATGGACACAATGATGTAAACAAATTCATAAATTTCATCTCGAAGATCCAATTGGTTCATCAAGTTGTCCAGGAACAATTGGAAAAGAGTCAATCCAAGTATAGGCTAGGCACGACAATCATCAAGTTGATCATCATTTCCAAGTCAGTGATCAATTTTGGTTATATATCAGCGAAGAGAATCTTAAAGGTGAAGGAAAAAATCCCAAACCAATCAAGTATGGTTTGTTTACAATTTTGGAAAATATTGGTGAAAATGATTTTTTATTAGATTTACCTCACATATGTAGAAGTATTTAGTGGTGAATGTTGAAAACTTGAAACTATATGAGCCTCCTATGATTATGTATCAAGGTGAGATTGTTAAGGTTCCTTTTATTGATGATTTTGGTCCTAAATATCTTAATTCATTGCAAGAAGATGTTATTATTGACAAGAAGGTGATGAATTCATGAAGATATGATGTGGAATATCCATGTCTGGGTCAAAGGAATGCATCCAAGTAAATAATGATGGATGGAAATTAGAAAAGTCAAGCAGATTTACTCTCACTTACTAATTGAATAAAATCAAACTTTTGGTGGTCCAAAATATTCTTAATGGGTATGATTGATCTAAGAGGATTCCCACAACTAATCCAAATTAATGGTCTCAAATGCTAATGAATGGTCTCCATCTTGAAGAAGTTGACAATAAATTTTCAACATAATTTGAACAAGCTCAAATAACCATTATATGTAAAATTTATGGCCTTTAGAAGTTAAAGGCAAAACATGGGTGACACACCTGAGGATGACATGTGGCACACTTAGAGGATGACATGTGGCACTACCTAGAGTAACCAGAGGATAACACATAGCTTCCACATAGGCCTTCTAGAAGGATTACTTGGTAGGGTGCACATGTCGTGATTAGTTCAATTTCATGGCTAGAAAATTTCATGTAAATATTTTATTATTCTGAATTATCCCTAAAATCATGAGTGGTTAAAATATATTAAATTTATGTAGGTTACTATATATTATATAACCAACAAGTTACCAAAAAAATCATAGATATCCCCAAAATTATGAACTATCCCACAAAATTATGCACTTGAGGAATTGAATAAAAACCTAAAGCATATAAAAAAAACACCTTACAATTGGAATACAAATTTAACTTATAATGTATTATGTGCAGAAATTGTTTTAAGGTTTAATTTTTAGTAGATTTTTGGAGAATAAATGCCATAAAGCCTTTTTTTTTGCAGGAAGCAAATGAGAAGAGTATTCCAACAATCCTATAATCTTCCTAGAAGGGTCGTTAAGGCATTGTAATTGTAGGCTAGGGATAAATGTTGATGTAAGAAATAATTTGAAGTATTTTGCATCATTTTAATGCTTCAATTGCTCATTTGAAGCAAACCCAAAGATGTTGTCCAAGAAGGGTAAATTTCGTTATCAAATTGCTCTTACTGATGTATTTTATTGTTGTTTATTCTACAAGTACATCCTATTAAGCACTCATTAAAATTTATTAATAAATTTAAAAGAAGCCACAGTTAGCATACAAAATTATTTCAAGCTTTACTTTCAAAGCAATTTTTTCCAATTATTTTTATTTAAAATTCGACAAACATTTGAAAACATTGTTAAAATTGTAGATATTAATTGTTGGAATTGCATAATCTATGTGCCATAATGGTATTGAAGACACTGAATCTATTTTTTGCAATAAACAATCAAAATCAAGTAATTAAAAAAATACAATTTTAGCAATTTTGCTACAGTTAAATATTGATGATGATTGTTAGAAGAAAATTCCAAATTGTAAAACATTTGTGCCTCTTCAAGGACTTAGTTGATTAAGGATTAGCTAGGTTTGTGATAAATTAGCAAGATAATAGTGTTTGTGGAGGAAATAAATGATAAAAAAAGGTATAACAAATCCCAGTTAATTCCTTAAAACTCAAATTAATACTAATAAATATTAATAAACCATGATTCATATGGTCCATTATGATGAATATGAGCAAAGTGTACAATCAAAGTTGATACGTTAAACCATAATCAATCATGGTCAATATGGTCACTATTCCAAACCATGTTCAATCATGGCTACTCTGGTTTAGGGGGTTAAATATTATTGGGTTAGGGAATTAGGAATTATGTGTTAGTATGGTCTATATGGTCAATCATGGTTAATATGAGAAACATGATTAAACATGGTTAAGCATGGTCAAGATTGTCAAATATTAACCTTAAATAATACATGATAATAATAATAATATCAACAATAAGTGATATTGACCATGATGAAACCAAATGTTGAATATATGAACCATAATTAATCCTTATTAATATGGTTAGTATTTTTGGTTATCGTTAATATGGTGAAGATGATCAACGGTGGTTAATACAATCAATATCCATGAGAGAATTTTGAGGTAAAAAATGGGTCTCAAAACACAAATATACAACCAAAATAACCTTTATAAGAACCAATAAGATTCAACTTGATGATCTCAACCATGGGGGATCATTCACCATTTTTTGAATAAAATAGTAAAAATATTTAAAAAAAATGTTTTTTTCAACTCGTATTTTCAACTTATCTCCTTATGGTTTTACTCAAATTTCGAGCGGGAACACTCATTGGTTGCAAAATTAAATTCTCCTTCGAATGAGTACCCATGTTGCATACTTTCGATGGACCCTAATATATGAAAAATGAGAAATACATGAAAAAAGTGATTGCAATAACGGTTTTTTTTTTTTTTTTTTTTTTTTTTTTTTTTTTTTTTTGGCGTGTAGAAGGGTCCATCAAAATTATGAAACATAGGTATTACTTGGATCAGGAATCCAATTCCACATCAAATGAGTGGTCCTACTCAAAATTTGAGTAAAACTATATAGAGATAAGTTGAAAATACGAGTTGAAAAGGTAGTTTTTTCCCTTTAAAATTTAATTATGTAATCTAATCTTATTTTATTATTTCCACTATTATTTTATAATACTCTATAGGAGGCCCATTTTAGACATCAAAATTTCTCTAATTATTTATCATTAATTTACATTCTTCTTTGTATCATAATGCGATAAGCATGCACCTTCCCAATATGGTAATGTTTTTAGTGTGGTTGATCTAGACATTCAATTCTAAAGCATTTGGTTAAGAAGTCATGGACGGGTGATACCTATTCTACCAAGTTGAATAGACCTTATACTTGGTCCTAAACATAAATAAATGACTTTTGTAAGTGTTATCACTTAGAGAAAACACTAGCTGGAGGGAGAAACCCTAAGGTAACCTCAAACCACTTTTAGGTTGAAATTTGGCCCTTCAACCCGAAGGGGGATCTCTCCGTAAAACTCAACTACTCTATGGTCACTATAATAGAAGATTTTTCGCAATTGAGTTCAAGCATCCAGATTTAGGTTTAGGTGTAAGATGGTGGGATGATCCTCAAAACTTACCATTGGGCATGGAGTCAAACTATCAACCAAATTAAATCACAAATCTAATGAGAAAATTGCACAAAGCATGGGAATAACATGTCCTTTGATTGTTTTGGAGATTTTGAAGAAATATGAACTGGGATAAAATAGATCTTATAAGCGATGAGAACAAAAAGTATTTAATCACTGATAATTTAAGAGAGGAGCATCAAATGAAATCCAATCTCATTAAACTAACACTTCATACCTGAAAGGGACAATTAATGACAAAGACCTACTAACAGGGAAATGATATACATGAGTTTTATACTAGTTTCTCATCAAATACGCAAATACATTTAAGATTTCTCAAACATATCTAAACTGCAAGTGAATTTTCAAAATATTTCCAACCCTTTTTCATTATTCATAAATTGTGTTTATAGAGTTTCACGTAACAGTATACAAAATAATAGAATCCTCATAATTACAATGTTGACATATTTTAAAATATCCTTTAAGTTCATGCACAAAAAAGATAAACTTAGAAAATATCTAATGAATCCTAGAAAACTGTAGGCAAATCTGCTAAAATATAGGAAAAAATAAAGTGATCTTGATCAACTCTCTTGCTGGAAAATGGAACAGGGCCCTCTATAGATTTTCAACAAAACAAGTCCCTCTCTCTACTTGATCAACATTTCCGCTGGATGTCTTCTTATATTCTACGATTTTCTAGAAAAATTGTTGATAGACGGGTTGGTGGCATTACTGATTTTCTAATCTGAGATATAGCTAACAACTGGGAGGTCAATCCTTTCAAATATCACTGAAAAAAGAGATGTCAATGTCTTTGTTTTATTTTAGAAAAGATCATTGAAAGGCATGTTGTCAACATTTTCCTGTAGGTTCTGTTTACTAACCAGTATGCATAGTTTGTTCAAAATAGCTGACAGACACACTGTCAAGCTTTTCAAAAACGCCGATGAAAGCATTGTCAGCTCTCCCGAATTTCATACTGTATATAAAAATGGTAGGCCGACTATCAACAAAATGCTAAAACTAATATTTTTATCTTAAACAAGTGGACAAAATTGTTCTCATACCCTGGCATATTAGCTAAGGGTACTGGTAACTTCGAGTAACTCATCCAACTTATCTAATCTTTGCTTCTTGTTCTTTCTAGTCTCCATGGGCTTTTCTTTGGAAACTTGTTTATTCTCTTTCTTATTAGGTCTTACAAGCTTATTCTAAAACTCTATATACATTTTCTTAGACTTTGCAGGTTTCTCATTGATGATTAAGTCTTTCATAGGCACATCATCTATGTCAATGACTTGTTTAGATAACTATGGGTTGCTTCTAAGCTTGATTTTATATCGTAGCTTGTTTGTTGGCTTAGTGTTCCTATTACCCGGTTTGATAATCTCAGGTGTTGGTTCCCTTTCCTCTGTTATTGGTTTCCTTCCCAAAAACATTCAGAAATAGATGTGTTTGTACGGGTTTTCTCTGAGGGTAAAGTTGAAAAAGTAGTGGAGCCAATGTCAGCTTCTAGGCTTCTTAATGATGTAGGCTCTAGCTTGTGAAGCTGAGCACTCTTCCTTTGATAGACCTTTCGATTTTTTGCCTTTGGGTTTTTTGGGGTGGCTAAGGTAGATGGGCCTTCTGATTTTTCACACATGATGGGAGTCTGAAAAGGAACTTGAGTCAGAGTCTTATTCATCTACCTAATAGTTTGGGGTCTGCCTGATTTCCTTCTAGCAAGTTGAGGTTGGAACCCTCCCCAAAAAATGAAATGGTTCTAGGTCCTCTTGACCTTAGTCGATTGGCTTTATATCAAAGTTTTTATCAGTGCCATGTGATAAATGAAATGTGAAGAAGGGTTAACCCTAGCCGTGTACCTAATAGCCATGTGCTTGAGGCTTTCTAGGAAGTAGAAGCGTGGATTGATCCTAATCTGCCCATATAAATGTGCTAAGAAGTAAAAATGATACAAATTTATCATATTATAACGACCCTCACAAGTAAAATACTCTTGACAAAGCTTCAGGGGAGCATACCATTTGTCTTGCAGCTAGTAATTTCAAACCCTAACCTTCCAATTTTCTACTATGTGCTCTTCCTTGAAGAAATATGGAACGTGTATTCCTACTAGAATATGGATATGAAAAACCATGTCACTATCCATGGGAAAAGTTGTTTCTTCGACAATTTTGTGCTCAGTGACTTCAGATGTTAGACCACTGACTCCTACACAACTCTTGTCGAAATTTGTTGCAAATGATTGAGCTACCAAATCGTTGTAATCAGAACACTGATAGAAAAATTGACTCCAACTTTCCTACTGGAACAAATGTAGGAGATCAGGATAGACATTTAATAGCTCCTATGCTTAAGGCTTAGTTCGGTCTAACATGCCTCCCTTTCCCATTCTGGCTTATACTATGCACGGGATTTGATGTTGTGTCCCTACCGTGAAACTAGTCTCAATCACCAAGTGGAAAACTCGAATAAATTACCCATATAACTTCTTATATGAAATGAGGTTTAAGATACAATGAATGTAATTATGTGTTATGTTAAAACTTAACATCACCCTTAGTCATGATTGTGAATCATAGTTTGTTTGATACAAAGGAATCGATCACATGGCATTCTCAATAATTACATCGGTAAACATGATTAAATTCGTACTTTAACCTTTTCAACATAACAGAGACATCTGCACTCAAAATAATGATACTGACATGGTTAGCACAGTGAGAATTTCAAATATTTAAAAATAACTTAATCTGACAATTGGCATGTTGGAGAAATGAGAAAACAATGTTACCCTTGTTGCCAGTCATGTTCATTTTTCCAACTATATTTGGTCCCAAAATACTGCTAGGAGTATTAACCTGTTTATTACAACCTTAAATGGTGACAACGCAGTTGTTAGCATTTTATAAAAATTAAAAAAATGATTTTTTGATGAGAACAGTAAGCACACTAATTGATGAGGAAATTCAACACCAAAGAGTTTGATTAGGAAAACATGGGTGGGATGTGCCTATCCTATTAAAATTGAATATGAATTGTACTTGGTCCTAACCATAAATAAATATACATGGGGATTCAACCCCACGTTATCATGGATATTCTTGACCTATAAATAGACATTTTTATAATATCATTGGCCAATGCCATGGCCTACTAGTCTCATGAGATTTTTTTTAATTAATTAATTTACCTAAAAGGAAAAAGGGCAGAATTACTTTTTAGATAAATTTCAATGTTTGATATGTGCCTATTATAAAGAATAGTTTATATTATTCTATGGAGATTAAATCCCTACCATCCACCTAATACCCTATTCTAAAATAGACATGGATATTTGCATAACTAATATTAGTAATAATATGGAAATATAATTGATATTTTCAATGAAAACCTTATAAAAAATTATATAAATGGTGTATTCTAACTCTTCTATGTTTTGTTATGAAATCATGATCTTTATTGTTTTAAATGCGTTTTTAAATTCATAAATGGATTCAGTGGCTTGAAAAAACCTTGGAACACTCAAATTGTGGAGACTTCACAACCAAAACTTGTGATTGCAATAAATCCTTGCTAAATTTTGGGAAAAATTTACTAAATAATATGCCACATATGGGAATTGAACCTAGGTGGGGAGAATATCGACATTTTCCCCAACAAATGAATCTACATCCATTTTTTTGTTTTTTTAAGTAAAGGGCCTTTGTATTACAGTACAAAAATTACATACTTCGAAGCAATAGAGCTCAATATTGGCCATGAACATGGGCTTGAAGATGAGAAAGCAAGTGATGAAGGCAAGTGTGGAGAGGTCCCTGCTCATAGAGGAGAAACCATAGCGACTCTTAATAGTTACATTGTAGCAAAATAAGAAAAACCATATCTAAGGCCGAGAATAGCAAGACACAGAAACCACGAGAGAGTCTACCTTGAATGATTAGCAATGTTGTCTAATATTTAGGGGGGTCCTCCTATACCACAAAGGATGTTTTGTAATAGTTCAGGTCATTTAGCTATGGGAGCCCCAAGGAAGTTGGTTGGTTGGAGGAGGATAGAAACTCATAATGTTGTTGGAGAGAATCGCTAAATTGGCCACCATGACCATTGACCTAGCCACCATGACTGTCACCTTTGTTGCAAGAGGGGCCCAAACCAGCATAGGCAATATTTTACTCACCGTGTGATTAGTGTCACCATGGTGAGGGGCTACAAGGCCTCTAATGGGGAGCATCTAAGTGCACTAGAGAAAGAGAGGAATCGTCCACAGTTTCAATCAAGGGAGACTGAACCCTGAAGTTACATACCCAGGAGCCTGATAATGTGGTAGTAAGCTAACTTTGCATGATGTAAATGGAATTCCACATCGAGGAAATTTCCTTCCAACAACACATTGGTATCTCCCTGATCCTAGTAATGGTTGCCTAGTAGATTGCGTAGGGCCCAAAGATGATTTCCTGTGAGCCAGAGCTCCCATGATTTTACGTCTACCACCATTCATCTATAGTGGTGTAGAATACTACAATCAAAATGTATGTCCTCTTTCCTCTTCCTTGGTTTCCTTTGCTAGACCTGCCTCATTCTCAGACCATGTTTGCATAGAGATCAGATGCAATGCCCCTAAAACTGAGCAGAGTCTCCACCTTCACGTAGCTAAGGGAATGGATGACCATGTCAAGAGAACCGAAGATTTTAACAAATATTGAGGTATGCCAAATGATAATTTGTATTACCATGTGCTTAATGCACTTTAAATGCAAGATTGAGGTGGACTTGACACCATAACCTTACTCGATACTCGAGACATGGTGGAATGTGCACTAGTAGTGATTTCGAAAGCCTGCCCAAAGTAGTCTATGCACTAGATTCATTAAATACATTAAAGTCTTGAGTTGTCAAACTAACACCCAAATATTTATAATTAAGGAATTTCAATGGTATGTTTTTTATGAGGAGGAAGATGTCTAATTTATTTCACAATTAACATGGAGTTGACACATGGTAGATATATATCTATATAACTTAAATCATTTTAGGAAGAAGGTTATAACAACCCCGAGTTGATTTTCCATGTAAATTGGATGACATTATAAAGGAAAAAATAAGATCAAGGTCATGGAACATGTATTCCAAGTTGAATGGAGGGAAAAACATGAAAATTGGGCATCACTTGTGGTTAACTAATGGCGATGGAAATTGACATTGGAATTCGAAAAATGAAAAACGGAAATAAATGGAAATTAATCCAATAAATAAACGAAAATAAATGGAAATTAATCCAATAAATAAAAGAAAATGGGAGAAAAGGAAGACGAAGAGACAAGATATGCATGCTAGGGAATTAAAGAGAAAATAAAGGAAAATGAAAGAAAAGAGGAAAACTAAAGGAAGAGACACTACACATCAAAGATAAAAATGCATCTGAGAACTAGTTCATAGATTTTGATCAGTTTCCATTTTTTGACAACTTTATTTTTCCTACCAAAGAAATCAAAATCCAAGAGGAGAAGAGGGAGAAATTGGACACAAGGAAGCAAGCAAGCAAAGGAAAAGAAAAGGAAAGCAAGGGAACACAAGGAGAAAATTGGAAGAGCAACTATAGCAGGAGGACTTTTGCAGGTAACAGGTTGCATGTGTGATTTACTTCCTGGGATTTGAATGTATGGTGTGTGCATTTGGTTTACATGATTACTTTGTTGTCACTGCCATGGGAATTTCCTAAATTGACAATGGTTACAACCTTGTCTTTCCATTTCCTAGATAGCCATGGTGTGATGGGAGTCATTCTTGGTTAAGCATTTGATTTCTGAAAGATTTTGGATCTGGGTGTGGTGGTCTTAGGAAAATCCCAAGGATTGGGGGTGAAGATATTTTTCTATGGGAAACCCATGACAAGTGGGTGGAGATAGGAAAATTCCTCTCGGTATGGTGAATAAATTCTGAGGCATCCAAGTTTTTGTTGGTTCGGTGATTTCTGGACCAGTTTAGGTGAAATCACTGTGGTTGAGGATTGAGGTGATTTATCCTTACATGCCTTCGTTGGTTTATTTTTTGGTTTATCCCATGAGATCCCACATTCATGCTTGGAATATGGAAGGAGGGTGATTGATTGAAAGAGAGATTTGGTTCATCCCAATCTATGGTTCAGTGGTACCTATGAGTTCCTGACTTGGTTGGCTTTATGCATATGTTATTATGTGTCATTTCGTATTGAGATCAATAAACACATTTATTGGTTAGTGTTGATTTTATGACTAGTTTATCATGGCTTCATTATGCTTAAATGTTGGTTATAGGCATGGTTAAATGATGTTCCCTTGTTATGATCTTTTTGATTATTTCGATAGGTTATTGAATTGTCATATGAATGTATGAGCTAATAAGTGCTTGAAGCACCTTGCTTGAGAGGGCGGTGAGCATTCTTAACGATTCCATGGGTAAACTAATGAGGTAGTGAACATATATGCATTCATGAATTGTGGCTACTATGTTTGTATGAGCTAATAAGTGCTTGAAGCACCTTGCTTGAGAGGGTGGTGAGCCTTCTTAACGATTCTATGGGTAAACTAATGAGGTAGTGAACATATATGCATTCATGACTTGTGGCTACTATGTTTACCATGTTTTCATTAAAATGTTCATCATGTGTTTGGCATGTTTGGTCAAGATCTGAGCCTAATTATAGGTTATGCATACTTTTGATTGTCTTACACTTGATTCTGGAAATTTCTGGATAGTTCTGGTTAGTGGCCTATAGGCTAGCCCTAAAATTGTGGCACCAAATCTGCAGCCCTAGGAATAGAACCGAGTATTTTCAGTTGTAGCTACATGGAGGGTTCCTTGTGCATGTGGCTGGAGCCTTGTGAACACATGCACAACTTGACATGTGTGCGGCTGGGATATGAATTGAGTCAAGAAGGTAGCTTCAGTCCAAGAAAAGATGATCAGTGGATGTTGATGACATCTGGGTGATCAATGTTCCTGGAGGTTGCAGTAAAGTTGAAAGATAGTAGACCCACTTCTATAAATGGAACATGGATGTCGGATCATGCATAGTAACTCTCAGACCATGCTTACCCTAGAGAGATTGTAAAATTGGGTAAATGTGGGGTGGGGTGTTACAGGGTGGTAACAAAGCAGTGTCATTCCCTGTAAACCTTCCTCTTGTAGTGATGTTATAGAATTGTATCAAAGAGAGGTTTGCAGTATTAGACCTCGAGGTAAATGCAGATGGTTATGGTCATCATGCATGTAGTTATTGTTTCAGTTTTGTATAGTCATCTTGATTCATGCATGATGTTGATATGTTGTTGTTATTATTATATAATGTGTTAATCCATACTGACTTGTGTAGATGTAATAACCTCCCGTGAGATACATTGAGGTATGATTTTGACTATGTATTCTATTTGGTTTATCTAAAATGGTATGTTTAAAGGAAATATAAGGCCAAAATATGAAGAGAAGAATGGTGGATTACAGTTCACATGACTCCCCATACAGGCCCAAAGTGAAATCAATGGAATGGGAGAAGTCAATTGAGCAACAAGGAGAGAAATATTCTCTTCATCTTG
>APFE030590288.1:45064-92232 GCA_000404065.3 Pinus taeda | reverse complement strand
AGTAAATAGAGAAAAATAATAGCTTAGGATTTGTTTGAACACACCCTATGCTCAATCTCTATTTCTAAATATGTTTTCTTCTGAATTAGCCATGGATATGAATTCTTAATTGCTCATGTCTAAACTAATTTTATCATTGTGAATATTGTTTAAGAATTCTTAACTGCTCTTAAGCAATACTTTTATTTTTCCTTTGTTAGCATAGTGAAATATTCTCAATTGCCTTTCACTCACTAATTCCATAACTTCATCACAAAATCTAAAAAATTGTTCCACAGGTGCCTATCTGGCTTTGCAGCAATACCCTGTCTTCATAAACACACTTCAGCAGTACACTACCTGGACTCCATTGCCCAATGGCCCTAACTGTTTTTTAATCTATGCCTCAACTCTGTTTGAATTCACCAACCAACCCAGTTCAAAACAAAAACCAGCACACCATAACTAGCCTAAAATCATCCACCAAACAAAGCTAAATCATAAAGAGAGAGCCCTCTCTAGTTGCAGGTAGGCTAGGACCTGTAACTAAAATATTGGTTAGTGGTTACCTCGGTCGTATTCCCTTTAGGAAGCAGGGAACAACCTGAGTGATAACACCAACTAAGGAAAAGAGATCTAAAGCTAAAGAGTCATCCGAAGAACCCTCCTCTGCAAGGACCAATCCCATGTCCAACTAGGAGGAAGAGTATAAAAAAGGGCATATATCATAGAGAGAGTATGTCCTATTGTAACAACCTTAGGTTAAAAGTTCATGTAAAAAAGGTTAATAAAGGAAAAATAAGAGCAAGGTCATAGGACATGTATTCCAAGCTGAATGTTGGGCAAAGCACTATAGTCGGAATCACTTTCCATTTATTTATGGCTAAGGAAATTGGCAAAGGAAAAGAGGCATTATTGGCATTTTATTTATGAAATAAAGGAAAATAGGAGAAAAGGAAGGTGAAGAGACATAGATTTGCATGAGAGGGAAATTAGAAGGAAAATGAGGAAAATAAAGGCCTCAGTGATAAAAAGGCTTCTGAGGATCAGTTCACAACCTTTTGTCAGTTTAGTTTTGGAGCTCTCTTCTATTCTCTCATTCTCTCACACTCTTGCACACTTAGAGAAATCTTGAAGTATTCTTGGAGCACTCGGGAATTCACTTGGATTGGAGAAAGAAGGACAAGGATAAGCACAGAAAGCAAGGAGAAGGTTGGATAAACAAATTTAATGGGGAGATTTTGTAGGTAAGAGGTTTCATGTGTAATTTCCTAGCAGATGTGTGAATGCATGGTACATGTATTTGTTTAATTGGTTCATTTTTTGTCATTGGCATAGGTTTCTCTAGGTTTGAAAGTAGTTTCAACCTTGCCTTGCCATTTCCTGGATAACCATGGTGTAATGGGGTTCATTTCTTAATTGAGCTTTAGATTTCTAGAAGGTTTTGAAACTAGGTGAGGTGGTCTCAAGAAAATTCCCAAAGGTTGGGGGTGGAGATGGTTTTCTCTGGGAAACCATCTACAAGTGGGTGGAGATAGGAAAATTCATTAAGGTGTGGTGAAGGAATTCTAAGGAATCCAAGCTTGGTTTGGTTTTGTGATCTCTTAACGAGTTTTGGTGAGATCACGATAGTTTGAGGGTGGAGGTGGCTTAACCTATGGATTCCCTTGGTTGTTTATGTCTTGGTTTATTCCATGAGATTCCACATACATACTTGGAATATCGCATGGGGTTGATTGGATGACAGAAATATTTGGTTCAGCTCTATCTATGGTCGGGTGGTACATGGAAGTCCCTGACTTGGTTGGCTTTTGAATAAGTTAATAAGAGATATTTTTCTACTACGTTTTATGAGCATTTGTACTTGTTATTATGTGGATTTGATGGATGTTCTGTCATGTTTAATATTCTATATTATTTGTTGGTTATAAGAATGGTTCTATAACATGTTCTAGTTATGGCTCTTGTTATACTTGATAAGTTGATGAATGGATGGAATAACTAGTGTGATTGCAACTACTTGAGAGGGCATTAGACCTTCTCGGTTATCTTCAGCTAAAGAATATAGATCTATGCTCAGATACGTATTCATGACCTATAGCTTACATGTTTACCATGTCTTTGACGAAATGCCTAGTATGTTCTGGTCTGTCTAGGTCAAGTTTCTAACTCAAGTTTGTATGTTTAGCCTTGTCATTAAGTCATTTATCATTCTAAGAAGTCTTATTCTGGGTAGTCATCTGGAGGTTGGCCTGGAATTGTGTCTTAGATATCAAGACCGCACCCTATAAACTAGGCAAGTTGGGTTATAACTGCATGGAGGCAGTGTTGTGCATGCAGTTGGAGGCCTTCAACCACACCCAAGCCTTTTCATGCATGTGGTTGGTAGTCTAGATCAGTAAAAAGGAGCCCCAACTTAGGGTTTGGTCACCTGGGGTGTTCTTTGAACCCCGAGTGTCCTATAGCCCCGAGGGACATTGTGAGTTATCAGTCAATCAAACACATTTCCCTGTATGGGAGATGATCTTACTACGTTTCTTAGCATAGATAAAAAATATGGTGGTAGGTGGGGCTGCCTCCAGTATTTTGTATAACTAACTACCCAAAGTGATAATAACAGTGTGAGGCCTCGAGTCATACACATCAAAATTCTTCCACAAGTATGGTTGGTTTAATAATACATCACAAACTTTAAGAGGAGAAACGTCACACAATACCTCATCCATGAAGGGTTTGATGTTGTAGGGAAGATGACATTGCTCGGTGAAGTGAAGATCTCATCCTTGGTGGAGCCACCTGATGATGTATGGTTGTGGGTGTCGTGTATCGGTAGGCCCAGCCAATTAATGACCTCTATTAAAATGAGGTTATTTTGGCTCTCACTATCGACAATGAACTACAATGGAGACCCCTTCACCCACATCTGTGAGTGGAAGAGATGCTACCCTTCCTCTGGATCTTCTCACTCAATCTTTTGGATCTTGGTGGTCACAATGATGGTGCTAGGCTTCACATCAATAATATTCTTGCCTTTGTCATTCCCCATGTTGGTTTCTGACTCAGATTCGGAACATGCATCTACCTCAAAGGCCTTCAACTTGACCATCAATGACTTCTTGGATTAACACTCTCTTATGTTGTGAGTGGGGCTCTTATGGAACTCACACCACTTTCATGTGTCCTTCTTTGTCTTGGTGGTGTTTTTATTTACTTGTGGCTTCAACGTGTTGTTTTGAGTCACCTCGCCTTAGCTTTGTCCTTTTTGTGCAGTTTTTGGGCACCTTTCCCTTGATTTAGATTCGTAGATCCAAAGTATCACTTCTTCTATTTAAAATTTTTCTCGATATTGATAGCGTATCAATAAGCAACGCTAGCGAGGAGATTTCCAGGAACTCCATCTCATATTATATGTATTTGTGTAGACAAGCGTGGTACTTGAGTACCATATGCCACTAGAATCCTTGATACCCAACTTTGTGCGAAGGGTATAATTTTTTTTTGTGAACTTTAACATGTCTTGGTCCATTCCCTGCTGTAGTGTGGTCCACTTTATGTATCATAACTCTCAATAAGGTAATAATGTTCCTTGATGGCGTCTCAAAAATAATTCCAAGTGGGTGTGGCTTAAAATAGTGAGGGTTCCCTCTCGACCCTCTACTCATAGTAGGTTTCCCAACAGTCCTTGACGTTAGGGGCGACTTGGAGGAGTGAAAAAGTAATCATTTCCCTAGTGGAAAAATCATAAAACAAAAATATCCTTCCAACAAATTTAACCATTTTTCTATGACATATGCATCTATTTTGCCTTCAAATATGGGAATGTCAAAGTTGACTTGCACCTTAAAGGGAGTGGAACCTCTAGGGTTGCTTCTGGATGAATATGCATTGCCCATGGGCATTCGTTGAAGGATCTGGTAAAAGTTTTCCATCATTGGTTTCCTTTTTCACTTGAAGGCTTCATCGTGCAATATTTCAAAAGGATCTCCTTCTCCCTCATATTTATTTTCTTCCGCCATGGGAGGTCGTCAGGGTCGGCGAGGCCTATCTTGCAAAGGTTCAACAAGTTCAAGCCCTAACTCCTTATACCTCGATCTTGCTAGGGACATGCACAAAAAAATAGAGAAAGAACAAACTTTATTCTGATACCACTGATCCAGATTTATACAGGAATGAAATGAAATACAAATTTAAAATATAAACATAGAGTTATAGCGAAAACTAAACTTCAATTCGTTGCTAACAAATATTGAAAATCGTTTAGATGCATAATTGAAATAAACTAGCTTGGGCAATGGTAGCTTATCTGTGAGAAGAGATGTGGCAGCTACATTCCTCTGAATTGTGTTAAAATGAGGCTTGAAGGCCTATTTCTTATTTAGAAATAATGGAAAACCCTAAACATCTCAAAACTTAACCCTAGGAGATGAAGCGCCAAAAGTTGTGGGCCCCGTTGGGGTAAATTGGTACATCAAATTCCTGGGGACGTAACTTTGGCATATGATCTATGTTTGACATGTATGATACCTTGTTAGAAATATCTATTTGAGGACTACAAATTTCAACTACAATCCCTTACCAAAAACTCTAAGTTATACTGTTTTATGAAAAAATGTCGTTTAGGGCCTCAAAACATCTTCGAAAGTTCAGGACCCAAAAAACTGTGAAAAATAGTAAATTGTGTTACAATTAAGGAAACTAAAATAAACAATGGTGGGGGTCCAAGTTGAATAGGTGGGTGGCCACCAATATCCACTTAGATCAGACATTACAGGTTCACTCGAGTTTCATCGTCTATTCTTAGAAAAAAGGTCTCCAATGTGGCTGGAGGCACGAGTAATGATAGGCACTTTAGTGGAGGAAATGGAAAGGAGAAATCTCCCAATGTGGTCTTGGAAATATCAACACATTATTGAATTATCCAAGAGAAAGGCTATAAAGAAGCTCAACGTGCAAACGAGCCAACATATATGGATGTTGACAATACTCCACTACCTTATTAGGTTATAACTTGCATGGATGAAACCGAAAGAATGATTTAAGAGATAAAAAAAGAGCTTGCCATATTTGATGACCATTCACAAACCATGTAGGATGTGCACTATGATCAAGGTAATAAAAAGGTTAAGATTAAAAGGGTAAAGATTCAGAATAAAAGGGTCATTAACCAGTCAAAAATAGAAGTGGATGTTTAAAAAGAAAGAGCAACTGGACTCTTGGAATTACACCAGACTATTGGTGAAGTTTTAGCCCACTATGTTATATAATAGGCCGCTTAAAATCTAAGACCAAAACAAAGAATAAATGAGCTCGATGGGGCTCTTAATCCGACACCCTTGTTATGACCTCCTTAGCCATCAAAGAACTTGAGGCTATGGCAAACACACTCGCCACACCTCATCAAATAAAGAAAGTGACATGCTTACTCATAGAAATCATATCCTACATTGCAACTAACATTAATAGGAGAGTGAAAACAATTGAATAACTATGGGAGATCATGAGTTGCATTTGAGGAATTTAGCCTAAAAAGTTCATTCATTTCTAATTATCTTAAAAAGGATCTAGAAAATGATAAAAATTTTGTTGGTAATGAATTATCAACCTTTTGTGAACAAGATCAATTATTTAGTGAATTCCAAAGGACAAAACAAATCCTCCTAGGACCCAAAAGATTAAAGCATATCAAATTTGCTTGGTCCACTATAATTATGATGCTAGAGGAGGCTATTTTTTATTATGAAAATATTAACACTAGAAGGAGTGATGCCTTTCTCAATGTCATTCAAGTTGTAGATGACCTCAAGGGCCATCACATGATCAAAGACTCTATGCTAATCTCTAAGGATATTCTCCATGAAGAGATTTAGATCTTTAAGACTACAATGGGTGTCGAATTATTCAACCTGATTGATTTCTTGGAAGAAGGGACTAAATAATGGTTAGTTACATTAGTAAATTATAATGAAAACTTGTCAACTACAATCGCATAATTGCAAGAAGATACCTGAATTTTTGAGGAGATATTGAACTTACTTGTCAATAAAGACATAACAGTCCCTCCAAAAATGAACATATTTAAGAATGGCTAAATCAATCACCACAAGATGTTGTTATTATGAAATAATTGTCAAACAATTAGGTTAATAACATCCTTTAGGCCATATAATGAAGCATCTTCTTCAACACAAACATAGAGGTCCTTCTGCATAATTTTTGTGAGTAGAAACATTTTTGGGTATGTGTTATATTCTTTCCATGACTAGGCCTAGACATTGTTACATTGCGCCAGGCGCAACAGGGGGATCGCATGTATGGGGTTTGGGGTAGCACCCCGAGATTTTTTTTATTTTTTTGTTTTATTTTTTTATTATGCAGACCCAATAATAGTTGGGTGGATCCAAGGATGAGGGGAAAACCAAAGGATGGTGAGGGGACCTACCCATGGTTTTGTGCATGTTTTTGGGCATGATGGCTTTTCCCCATGGTATTTTGTATATATGGTCAAGGGAACTACGATTATGTTCTAATCTAGGGTTTATTGGAACATTGAAAGGAATATAATGAAAAATCAATCTGGTTTTCCCAGTTTGGGTTCCAAGAGAAAATATTTGTGTATATTTTATGTTCTCGCCATTGTTTATTTTTCTGTTTTAAGAATTCACTTGTAGGTAATTTCTGTACAAGGTTAAAACCTACATTTGGTATCAGAGTTGTTTCGACTTTAAGGGGATGCATTTGCGACTGAGGGGTTTGCTGCTTGGGCCTGTGGTATACCTTCTTAGAGTGGGAGATCTGCGAGATTGATTCTTGTGGTGAAAGGAGATGGATAACAATGGAAAGATAAAAATCGAGAAATTTAATGGACAAAGTTTTGAGTTGTGGAAGCTCAAGATGGAGGATATGTTGGCGGAGAGAGATCAATGGATTGTTGTAGATCCAGGTATGAAACCATCAGGAATGTCGACAGAATAATGGGAAAAGTTAATCGGAAGGCGAAGAGCACAATATGATTATTTTCTCAGTTTTAGTATTGTTGAATGTATCAAGGGAAGCTATGACAAAGGCTTTGTGGGACAAGTTAGGGGCTTTGTATCAATCTAAGTCTCTGGTGAACAAATTGTTCATGCGGAAAAAAATGTATAACATGAGGATGAAGGATGGAGACTTAGTGACAGAGTATCTGAATGTCTTTAATAATGTGGTAAGTCAATTTTTATCTATTGATATTAAAATTCTAGATGAAGATAAGTGCATCAGTCTGATGTGTTCTCTACTAGACTCTTGGGATAATCTTGTTCTTGCTATAGGTAGTAATAAAATTACCTTGAATTTTGATGAAATAGTCTCATCCTTATTTTCCAAGAAGTTAAGACGTAAAAATATGGAGAGATAGAATGGATATGCCTTGTCTGTAAGAGGTTGGACGCATAACAGAAATAAAATTAATTCCTCAAGTGGGAGATCTAAATCTAGAGGGAGATCTAAATATCCAGGAAAACTTGTAAAGGTATGCTAGAAATGTGGAAAATAAGGGAACTATAAAAAGGATTGCAAATCTAAAACTCCTGAGAAAGGAAAGGGATATGATGATTCTCCTTCTATAGAGGTGAAAACAACCTCAAATCAAGGTGGGGATGTGTACTTGGATTCTTCTTCAAGTACACATGTAGATCATGAGGCATGGTCGATTGACCTAGGTGCATCCTTTCATATGAATCCCCATAGGGAGTTGTTCTACGAGTACGAAAATTATGATGGTGGTGATGTATTCCTAGGGGATGAAAGGAAGAACAAAAGCATAGGACGTGAAAACTTCAAGTTGAAGTTGCAAGGTGGAAGGATTATAACACTTCCTAGTGTTTTGCACATTCCTACATTCGCCAAAAATCTAATTTATGTAAGCAAGATGGATTATGCAGGTGTAAAAACAAGTGTTCGAGAAAGATACCTGCAAGATGGTTTAGGGAACACTAGTATTGATGTGGGGAGTTCGTATTGGAACTATGTACAAGCTTCTAGGTAGCACTGTTATTGATGGGTGCAACAGTTTTGTGGTTCCTAAAAGTGGAGCAGAAAATATAGTGGTCCCTTGAGAAAAGACTATGTTGTGGTATCAAAGAGTTGAACATATTGGAGAGAAGGGATTTTAAATACTGCATGGTGATGGTATGGTAGAAGGTATGTCTAATTTCTCTTTGTATTTTGATTTATGTGAACATTATGTATATGTGAAGGAGAATCAAGTGAGTTTCCCCTTTGGTGCTAAGAGGGCGAAAGGGATATTAGATCTTGTGCACAGTGATGTGTTTGGACCTGTGTTGGTTCCATCACTGGGAAATCCTATGTACTATATCTTATTTATAAATTACTTCTCGAGGAATACATGGATACATTTCCTTGGGAAGAAATTTGAAGTCTTTGATAGGTTTAAAGAACTTAAGGCTCTTGTTGAAAATCATATAGAGAAGAATATTAAGGTGTTAAGGAAAAATAATGGTGGAGAGTTCTGCAAGAAGAAATTCAAAGAGTTCTGTAAGAAGTGTGGTATAGCACGAAAAAATACTACTCCATACACACCTCAACAAAATGGATTTTTAGAAAGAATGAACGAGTCGTTGATGGAAAAGGAAAGAAGCATGCTCAATAGTGTCGAGTTAGGACAAAAATTTCAGGGAAAAGGCAGTGGATACTGTTGAAATGTGGCAACAAGAATATTCCAATTTTAGTTTGTCCTTGAATTAAAATTGAGAATCAAAATTCGAATTTAGTCTCACTAGCTGCTTGAAAAATAATTAATTAATTCATCTTGAGTTAATTAGTTGGAGAAATTCAAGCTAGAAGTCTTTGTGAAGTCATGCAACAGTTATCCCTTAAATTAAGGATATTATCCCTTGATTAAGGAGATAAGAGTGAGTTGTATTTGAGTTGTAATTGGTTAGCTCAATTAACTGAGTTAAGTCCAATTAAATTAGTTCCAAACAGTTTGAGGAACTAATTGTGAGTTCAATCAGTTAATGCATGCATGCATCAAACTAGTGTACTCCAGATAACTGAAGATTCTCTCATTGACAACTCATGCATGTCAGTTCAGACAAAGACCCAGTTGAGATTAAAGGTAGGGACAGTGTAATATCAATTGCAAGAATTTTCCTATAAGAAAATCTCTTGCATGCAGAAGGAATTCATTCCTTGAGATTTGTGCAGTTTTATAGTGTATTGGAGCATGTGTGAGATCAATGTCACACAAGGTTACATCTGGATCACCCAGGGAAAACAACGCAAGGAAATAGGAGGCTTGGAGGGTAGAGGAGAAGGCATATGAGCAGTCTATTCTGTCTATGAGCAGTGGTGAGGGATTGTACTGAGAGTTGGATAGCTGTGAGAGCTAAAGCTGTGTGTAATCCTGAGATATTTTCACTTGTATGATAATACAGATAGCAGGGTTTTTAGCTGAGGCTTTCCCCAAAGTATTCTTCTGTGTTTCTTGTGTATTTATTCTTCTTCTCTGTTATATGTGTTATGCTTGATCTTGCTCAAATCGATTAAGCTTCCGCAAGTTTGATTGTAGAAGTAGATTAAGTATTTTGCTTTAGTTATATTGCTTAATCAGGTTAATTGACAGTCCAAATTTCTACATGGTTTTAGAGCAAAGGTTATCAGAGCTGTGAACAGTATACTGAGAAGGGAAATTCGAAGTTTGAAGTTCTTGGTTGCAGGTACAAAATCGAATTCTTATCATACTTCAAAGTTCACCAATGGCGTGCAATGGCTTGAGACTCGAGTATGCTTTGGATGGCAGCTTGAATTACGTAGCATGGAAGGATCACATGGAAGCGTTATTAGAAGATAATGGTTTGAAGGATTTCATTGATCAAGAAATCCCCAAGCCAGCTGCAGCTAATGCACAAGAATTCGCTGAATGGAAGAAGTGTGTGGTGAAGGCGAGACAGATTCTTTTGGAGGGAGTTCGAGACCATATTGTCTCAAGTCTCCATGGGAAGGAGACTCCGTTTTCAATGTGGAAGACATTGAAGGACCTCTACCAGAACAATAGAGACTAGAGGAAATTGGTGCTCAAGGATAAGCTTCGGAAAATCAAGATGGAGAAGGGCGATACTATTTCTACATATTTGAACAAGCTCACCACCTGTAGAGATGAGCTTGGTAATGTGGGAATAACTAAAACCGATGATGATATGGCGAGTCTTACTCTCCTTGGTCTTCCAAAGAGCTGGAATAGCTACCAGGACTCTGTGAATGGAAGAGAGAAACTTCGGGATTGGGAAGGACTGTGGTCAGATCTGATGCAGGAGGAGATCAGGAGGAGCACAAGAGATGGTTCTTCATCTAAGCATGATGATGAAGAAAATATGGCCTTAGCCAGTAAGGCAAGAAAAGGGAAATGGAAGGCTTCCCATTCCAAATCGAATTCTTCTCATGGAGGGAAGAAGATTGACAAATCTAAAGTGAGATGCTTTAATTGTCATGAGATGGGCCATTATGCAACTAATTGTCCATTGAAGAAATCCAAGAAGGGATCCTCGAAAGGATCTGAAGGTGAGGCATTAGCCTCTCAGTTCGAATTGGATTTTACCCTCATCGCATGCATGGTTTCATTGATGGTGGGTTGTGTTTGGTATCTGGACAGTGGTGCCTCATTCCACATGATCGACGATAAAAGTTTATTCAGTACCTTGGAGGAGAAACACCTCAAGATTCGCATAGAGATGGGTGATGGCGAGAAGTATTGTGTTTCAGGAGAAGGCACGGTTGCTTTTCAGAGGGAGCATGGAGCTCCTCTCACCTTGATTGAGGTAAAGTATGTGCTTGGATTGAAGAAGAACTTGGTATCGGTTGCGATGTTGGAAGACAAAGGCTATGATGTTGTCTTCAGTAAAGGAAAGGCGTTCCTGAGACACATAGCCATGGGTTAGACCAAGAGGATTGGGATTTGAGTGAAGAATCTCTACAAACTAGAGGTAGATGACTGTGTTGCATTGAGTTCGAAAGCAGAATTGATGCAAAGCCAAGACATTGGCGAGTTATGGCATAGGTGGTTGGGCCACTTACATCATGGGGCCTTGAAGATAATGCAACAAATCTCTACCGGACTTCCCAAAGGTAAACTTGAGCAAGTGGACACATGCAAAGGTTGTACCTTGGGAAAATACGCCAAGTCTTCCTTTCATGATCAATACAGTCGAGCTGAAGCGATCTTAGAGCGAGTTCATACTGATTTATGTGGACCATTCTCGACAACATCCACCGTGAAGCAAAGGTATTATGTGATTTTCATTGATATTTTTCTCGTAAATGCTGGATTTATTTCATGCAGAAGAAGGATCAAACCTTCTCAAAGTATTTTGAGTTCAAAGCTTTGGTTGAGAAAGAGTCAAGGAAGAAGATCAAAGCCTTGAGAAGCGACAATGGTGGAGAGTATGTCTCTCAAGAGTTTAAGGACTTCTGTGCAGCAGAAAGAACTAAACAGGAGTTGACGACACCTCATAACCCACAGTAGCACGGGGTGGCTGAGAGGAAGAACACAACGATTGTGGGGGCAGCTCGAGCGATGCTGCATGACCAAGGCCTACCACTTCATTTGTGGGCTAAGGCATGCAACACAACGATCTATTTGCAGAATAGAAGCCCACATCACATACTTGGGATGAAAACACTAGAGGAAGCTTTCTTTGGGAAAAGACCAGATGTGGGTCACTTCAGGATCTTTGGCTCATCAGTATATTGCCATGTGACCAAGGATGCCAAGAAGAAACTTGAGCTGATAGTTGAGTTGGGGATACTTGTGGGGTACACTAATACACCCCACAACTATCGAGTGTACTTGCCTACCAGTTGGAGGACAGTGGTTGGCAGAGCTCTCAAGTTTGATGAGCAGAAGACCATGTGAGTTTCCCTTGAGAGGGAGCTCCAACTACAGGCTATGGAGGAACTTTTGTTTCCTAAGGAGGAGGAGCCTTAGACTAATGCGGAGCAGCCGCATGCAGAGGTTCCAGGAGTGGATACATCCACTCAAGCAGAGTCTTCCAGAGAGGGATGAAAGCACAAAAGAGAAGCTGATAGATTGTTGTTGGATATGAGAGAGAATGTGGGAGAACCATCTTCTCAGCGCAGACAGAGGAGGTCACCTGAGAGGTACACTGGTTACATGGACCTTGTTGGGGAATGTGTTGAGACCGAGCCATCTTCCTTTGAGGAAGCAGTGCAACAACCGATTTGGGTTGATGCTATGGTGGAGGAGTATGACTCCATAGTTAGGAACAGTGTTTGGGATGTGGTTCCAAGACCGGAGAACAAGTCAGTTGTGAGTTCCTGTTGGCTTTACAAGGTAAAGCAAGCTGTTGATGGTAGTGTGGAGAAACATAAGGCAAGATTTGTTGCCCGTGGTTTCTCACAGGTCGAGGGGATTGACTATGATGAGAATTTTTCTCCTATATCAAGGTACTCATCTATCAGATCGATGTTGGCACTATCAGCACAGATGGGTTGGAAGATCCATCAAATGGATGTGAACACTGCATTCCTCAATCGCAAGATTGAGGAAGAGGTTTACATAGAGAAGCCAGAAGGTTTTGAGACCTTTGAAAGTATGTCGCATTTGTGCCGACTCAAGAGATCTTTGTATAGACTAAAACAAGCACCTCGTGCTTGGTGCACCAGGATCGACAACTACTTCACCGAGTTGGGCTTCACAAAGAGTGAAGCGGATGCTAACCTGTACCACATCATGGTAAAAGGTAAGCAGTTGATCATTGTTCTTTATGTTGATGATCTCATAAGGAGGACCTTGCAAGAGAATTCAAGATGAAAGACATAAGTCTCATGCACTACTTCCTTGGCATGGAAGTGTGGCAGAAGGATGGGGAGTTGTTTGTGTCTCAGGGCAAGTATGCCAATGAGATACTAAGGAGATTCCACATGGAGAAGTGCAAGCCCATGCAGACTCCTCTTGCAGGTAACTGGAGGAAGGAGGATGCTACTCAGGAGAAGTAGTAGAGTCTACTGTGTATCAGCAACTTGTGGATTCACTGATGTATTTAGTGAACACATGACCAGATTTGTGCTATGCAGTGAACCAACTGAGTCAAGCAATGGTTCAGCCTACCAAGATATTTTGGAAGGCAACTAAGCATGTTTTGAGATACCTCAGAGGCACATCTTAGTATGGATTATGGTACAAATAGACAGAGGGAGTGAAGCTACACGGCTTCACGGATGCAGATTGGGCAGGGAGTCCATCAGATTGGAAGAGCACATCAGGAGGAATTTTCAACCTTGGGTCAGCTGCAGTTTCTTGGTACAGTAGGAAACAGAGGTCGGTTGCACTCAACTCAGCAGAGGTTGAATACATGGTTTCAAGTCAGGCAACATGTGAGGCCATCTGGATGCGGAAAATTCTAGTTGGTTTGTTTAATCAGAGGATGGATCCAACTGTGATAATCAGAGTTGTATCAAACTCTCTGAGAATCCAGTATTTCATGACAGGTCCAAGCACATCGACATTCGATATCATCATCTTAGAGACTGTGTGGTGAAGAGGATCATGTTGTTGCAATATATTTCGACTGAGGAGAAAGATGCTGACATTTTGACTAAGGCATTGTCAAAGTGCAAATTCGAGTTCCATAGAGACAGGATCAGGGTGGCAAATAATCCCTTTCTTGTTGAGAGGGAGTGTTGAAATGTGGCAACAAGAATATTCCAATTTTAATTTGTCCTTGAATTAAAATAGAGAATTAAAATTCGAATTTAGTCTCACCAGCTACTTGAAAAATAATTAATTAATTCATCTTGAGTTAATTAGTTGGAGAAATTCAAGCTAGAAGTATTTGTGAAGTCATGCAACAGTTATCCCTTAAATTAAGGAGATTATCCCTTGATTAAGGAGATAAGAGTGAGTTGTATTTGAGTTGTAATTAGTTAGCTCAGTTAACTGAGTTATGTCCAGTTAAATTAGTTCTAAACAATTTGAGGAACTAATTGTGAGTTCAGTTAGTTAATGTATGCATGCATCAAACTAGTGTACTCCAAATAACTAAAGATTCTCTCATCAATAACTCATGCATGTCAGTTTAGGTTGAGATTAAAGGCAGGGAAAATGTACTATTAGTGGCAAGAATTTTCCGATAAGAAAATTTCTTGCATGCAGAAGGAATTCATTCCTTGATATTTGCGTAGTTTTACAGTGTGTTGGAGCAGTGTGTGAGATCGATGTCACACAAGGTTACAACTGGATCACCCAGGGCAAACAACGCAAGGAAATAGGAGGCTTGGAGGGCAGAGGAGAAGGCATATGAGTAGTCTATTCTATCTATGAGCAGTGGTGAGGGATTGTACCGAGAGCTGGATAACTATGAGAGCTAAAGTTGTGTGTAATCCTGAGATATTTCCACTTGTATGATAATATAGATAGCGGGGTTTTTAGTTGAGGCTTTCCGCAGAGTATTCTTCTGTGTTTCATGTGTATTGATTCTTCTTCTCTATTATATGTGTTCTGCTTGATCTTTCTCAAATCGATTAAGCTTCCGCAAGTTTGATTGTAGAAGTAGATTAAGTATTTTTCTTTAGTTATATTGCATAATTAGGTTAATCTACAGTCATAATTTCTACAGATATTGCATGTTATCTATTTAACAGATCACCTTCATTAACGTTGGAGGATGAGACACCACATGAGGTATGGACTGGTAAGAAACCCTCTCTCTCATCTCATGGTATTTAACTATGATGCATATGTGCATGTTCCAAAGGAGAAAAGAACCAAGTTGGATAGTAAATCTGAAAGGTGCATCTTTATTGCGTATAAGGATGGTTTAAAAGGCTATAATATTTGGAACCCAAAGACAAGGAAGGTTGTGTACAACCGAGATGTGGTGTTTAGAGAGATAAAATATGTTATTAAACATGAATTCCTACCAAAGGAAAAGGAACCAAAGATGATAGAGTTAGAAATGAAGGAGGAAGAATCAGACTCTAAAGGAGAACAAGAATCAGAAGAGGAGGAACCACACACTTTGGTATTGAGGAGATCAATTCGAGAGTGAAGGAAACCAGAGAGGTATAGTCCATCTGCCTTATGTTCAAATTTTTCTTTATCTATTACTAATGATGATCTCATAACTGTAAAGGAGGAAGTGGATTCATAGGGTGGAAAACTTTGGAAGAAGGCCATGGTTGAAGAAATGGCATCCTTGGACAAATATAAGGCTTGGGATCTACTGGAGTTTCCAGTTGGAAGGAAACCCATTCCCAACAAATGGGTGTTTAAGAAGAAGACGAATGCATAAGGCAAGGTACAGAAATACAAAGCTCATTTGGTAGAAAAAGGTTATTCCTAGGTGTCAGGAATTGAATTTGGTGATTTTTTTTCTTCTGTTGCCAAGTTAGCTTTTATGGTTGCTACTTTTGATTTTGAGGTAGAACAGATGGATGTGATAACAATATTTCTTCACGGGGATATTGAAAAAGAGATATACATGAAGTGACCAGAAGGATTTGCAGTGAAGGGTAATAAATAATTGGTATGCAAGTTAAAGAAGTCTATGTAGGGTTAAAGTAGTCACCAGGGATGTTGTATCCAAAATTTGATACATATATACGGGGATTTGGATTCACAAGGAGTAAAGAGGATCACTGTGTGTATTTTAAAGTAGTTGGTGACCACATTATTTATCTGGTCTTGTATGTGGATGATGTGTTTTTGGTTAGAAATGACAAAGACATTATCCAATATTTGAAGACCCAATTGTCCTCTAAATTTGACATGAAGGTTCTTGGTGCTGCAAACTATATTTTGGGCATGGAAATCAAATGAGATCGGGAAAAGAGGAAACTCTGGTTAAACTGGAGGAAGTATGTCAAGACAACATTGTGGAGGTTTATTATGTAGGATAGTAAACCGGTGAAGGTTCTTATTCCTATAGGTGCAAATTTATCTGTTGAACAATGTCTCAAGACATGGGAAGAGGAAGAGGATGTCCTGTGTTCCATATGCGGGTGCATTTGGTAGCTTGATGTATGCAATGGTTTGTACCAAACCATACATTGCACATTTAGTGGGAGTATTGAGAAGGTTTATGTCTAAACTAGGGAAGGAGCATTGGACAACAATGAAGTCGGTTTTTAGGTATTTGCGTGGCACTAGTGATTATGGTTTATGCTACCAAGGAAGACCAGATTGGACAGAGCATTAGACATATGTGCCTTTGTTGATGTAGACTAGGCTAGAGACCTGGATCAAAGAGGATCTACAAGTGGGTATGTGTTTAACCTATTTGGAGGAGAAGTTAGTTGGATGAGAAAGAGACAATCTGTAGTGGCACTTTCAACTACCAAGGTTGAATACATGGCAACCACTCATGCAAGTGAGGAAGTAGTTTGGTTGCAGAGATTGTGTTCAAGTATGGGGTTGGTACAATGACTTATATGGATATATGTGACATCCAAGGTTAATTTTCTTGGCAAAGAACCCTACTTATCATTCAAAGACAAAGCACATTGATGTCTAGTATCACTCTATGAGAGATATGGTTGAAGACAAAAAAGTGTTGCTGGTAAAGGTGGACACTTTGAAGAATGTTGCAGATGCATTGACAAAGCCTGTGTGCTCCTGTGCCCCCTATGTGGAAAGAAAACAACAAGTGTGGGAGTTTTGAGTATGTGTTATATTATTTCCATGACTATCCCCAGGCATTGTTATGTTGCACTAGGCAAAATAGGGTGGTCGCTGGGGGGGTGATAACGTTATTGGACCCAACAATATTTTGGCGGTCCCAAGGATGGTGGGTGAACCTACCTATGGTTTTGGTCATGATGGTTTTTTCCCATGGTATTTTGTAGATCTAGTCAAGGGAACTACGATTATGTTCTAATCTAGGGTTAATGAATTGGTGTTTATGAATTCTTCGACATGTATATAATTTATTGTAACATTGAAAGGAATATAATGAAAAATCAATCTAGTTTTCTTAGTTTGGGTTCCAGGAGAAAATATCTGTGTATATTTTATGTTCTCAACATTGTTTAATGTTTTAAAAATTCATTTGTAGGTAATTTTTGTACAGGGTTAAAACCTACAAAAATCCTTTGAAGCATCTCCCTTCTTTCTTCCCACTCTTTGATCATCTGACTTTCTTAATTGTTTTTTCACATCATATATGTCAATCCCTAAATGCAACTCTTTCTTTCTTTCAGGTATCTTAAATATTTATTGGTCCATGGGAGCCTAGTCTCAGTCTCCTTATGGGACAAATGCATTTACTTTTACAACTTTTAAGTATCAAGATTTTGAAGAGTGCTTTAGGAATCTGACTTTTCAAAGACTTTAAAAATTGTATTATTTTTTTTTTGACTCTTGCAAAGGGTTCCCTTTCGGGAAGAATATTCATTTGTGATTCTAAAACTTATTCAAAGCGGTATGAATCTTGTGAATGTTTTCCTGTGCCCTTTATGTTTTCTATGAATGAAATTATTCTATAGCTCTTTGAGTATCTGGACCATTATTCACTTGTCGCTATCTATTGTCTTGCTTCAATGATGCTTAGATCATTAATGAGGAATTGAATGGACATGATCAACTAAAACTTTTTATATATTTTTATTTGTTATATGTTTGGTTACCATGCTTATTCCACTCACAGGAATATGATTTGAATGAATATTATTCTTTGATATATATATTTTAGAAATTTGAGTGCATTCGAAAGAGGAGAAAAACCTCTCTAAAAACGTAGAGGGACTTGTATCTAGCCCCTATGAGGTTGAATTTTTTTCTAGATAGGAAAAAAGATCAACACCCCCTTTACATTTGGAACCTAGGAAAAGAAGTGCTTTAATATTAAAATCTACACAATATAGATTAATTAATGGAGTATTATTGAAAAAAAATTGTGGTTCAATATTGCTTAGGTGCCTTAATAAGTTGGAAGCTGATAAAGTGCTATCTGATTTACATGATGGTCGTACAGGTGGACATTTTGGAGGTGATGTTCTAGCCCACAAAGTCTTATGTGCATGGTATTATTGGCCAACCCTTTTCAGGGATGCACATGCTTACACTAGAAAATGTAAGGCTTGCCAAAATTTAGTTGGGAGAGGGAGGAGACCAACATTCCCCTTGCAACTAGTAGCAATAGATGGACCATATGATAATGGGAACTAGATGTAATTGGTGAGATTTCTTCAAACTATTCAAAACAACATAAGTACATTTTAACGACAATTAACTATTTAATGAGATGGATGGAAGACACACCTCTTAAAAATGTAAATCAAGATCTTTTTGTTGTTTTTGTTGTCGTGGTTCATGGATTCCAAAAATCGATGTCCACTACGTTCATGAAATATTTATACCAGGCAGATCCACCCAAAGGGATCAATTCCTACCATCTCAATCACAGAGGTAACATCGAGAGTGTCGAGAGAATTGAACTTGTGATCTCTCAATAGAAAAGGTACTTTAACCACTGAGACCCTAACAATTGAGCTAACCCTTGGGGCTAAATCAAGATCAAGATATACCCTTGATCGAACAATTTATAAATACAAGGTTTAGTATTCCTAATTCTTTGATTCAATTTGACATGCTTCTTATTTCTCTTCCAATAATCTAACTGAATTTTCTAGGGATAAAGGGATTAAAATTAAATTTTCTACTAATTATTACCCCAAAGGGAATGGTTTAGTAGAATCCACCAATAAAAACATCCACTGTATAATTAAGAAAACTATGAATGAAACTCAAGAAAATTGGCACAAGTCTCTCACAAATGCATTATGGGCTGACAAGGTCACAATAAAAACAAAAATAGGTAACTTACCATACTTCCTTGTTTATGGAAAGGAAGCAGTTCTACCCATTAATTTAGGTTTACCATCTCCTCAATTAGCTCAATCATTTAGGGATAAATCCTGTCCTAAAATGCAAGAAATAATTGGATAATTATTAAATTAGAAAAAAAAATGTTAGTAAGGCAAACTTATGTTCATAGAACACCATAAAGCTATTAAATTGGTTTGGTAGGCACTCAATTGGAAATACAAATCTCAAAATTAGTGATTTAGTTCTGAAATGGGACAAAGTCCATGAAGACAAGGGAAAACACACCAAGTTAAAAAAAACTTTGGCTTCAACCATTTAAGGTAGCACAAAAACTTGGCCCTTCAACATACATTTTGCAATCATTGGAAGGGGAGAAAAAGTTGGCCAAATTTTAAAAAGCTATTTTTCATGAAAATGTAAATATATAAATAAAGGTTGTAAATATTGTACAAATTGTAAATTTAATTCTATTTTGATTCTTCTTGTGTGTTGCTATGTTTTGAATAAAATATTTTCCTCTTTCTGATCTTTTGTCTCATAAGTTTTCTTCTTTATTCAGTTACCTTGTAAATAACCTAGAAAACTTGTTTGTTGGATAGACTCAACTTTTGATTCCACACTTCAAAAATCTATCTATATCATAGATTAACATTATAGGGTTTTGTGAATTAAATCTCTCTAGCACTTATGCTCTTGATAGCAATAACTTTCAACTATGTTATATCTTTTGCATCTGGTTTATCATTTTACAATCTTCATGAATAAGGAAGGTATTTAAAGTATTATTTTCCACGAAAATCCCTTCCTTTTATATTAAAAGACTTTGAAAACTATTAGAAGTTAGGTCGAGTTAACAAAAGGGACTAATCTTTTATACATTTTGATGAGGCATTACATCAAAATATCTTTTGTATCAACCCACCCCTATACACGCAATTGCAAAATCAATTCTCTATGTATTAATCAAAATGGTGAATTTTAAACATAAGGAGGTTGAAAGCACTAAAAATAGAAATGTGGTAAGTGTATGTAAACCTTCCAAGGCTATGCACACTCACTGGTAGCGGGTCAATACATATGATACCAAGGTAAAGACTATAGACACTCGCTAGAAACGAAACAATATTGAGTTCATAGAAAAATGGGATGAATGGATTGCATTTCTTCTCTTTGTGTAAAAGTTTCACCTTTAAATTTTTCATCTCTAATTTTCAAAGTATTTATTTGAAAGTCATCTATAAATGAATCTTTATCTTACTTGTTTCATGGTAAATAATGTTTCAAGTTACAAGTACTAGAAGTGAAAGGCTTAAATCCTTATGAATTCAATTACTTTAGTATATTTATAGTTTTCTGTAAATTGCATAAAGACATAATCTAACTTTGTTTGATTCATGATATAATCCCTACATTTATATATTGATATGTTTACGTTTCCCGTTATTACACATATTGGCAGGTCGAGTGACCATTTGCGCTTGCCACGTGTCACTTAGGTGGCACTACCATGTCAATGGAGATGCTGTCACTTTAACGTAACTCGAATCCCAGACATCCCCTGAGACCCCGGTTTTCGATATCTTTAAGCTATATTTAACTATAACTAATCAAGCCTTAATCCCATATTAAAATGATTTTAAATAATAATTGAAGGGGAGTAAGGCTAATGAATGTTAAAATGAAATGCATGTTCTTGAAGTATAAAGGATTTTTAAAACCATAATGCTTACAAATTTGCACGTGGGCACTGATAGAAGCTTAAGTTCTATTTGTGAAATTTAATTTTTCTCCTCGACCTCCACCCCTCCATCACTTAGCCATATTCTAAACTAGCGTGTCTCTTTCCTGGTGCTACCTGACCTCTCTTAACAATATCCAAGTCAGTTAAAATCTATCTTCTCCATTGTATGTGATAGTTTTTAAATTTATAATCGACTCTTGTTGTAGGTACGAAAATGTCTCCTAAGAAAGCAAAAAAAACTTTCCACTGTGGTCAATACTCCTAAGGATGAAGATGATAATTCAAATTTGAGATTTGTCTCAGAGATTTAATATAAAATTGGGTGTAAGAGTAAAAGTTGGGCTTAGATGTTTGATTATATTGAATACAAAAAATTCTCAATTGAACGGCTAGATGACAAATGAGTTTGTTAATGCCAAAAGGCTAGCTCTAGAAAAGGTAGTTGCAAGGCCAACACTAACACAATACACCGATACAATACGTTAGTCTCTAGTCCATGTAGACATTAAGATTTGTACCATTATCAATGAAACTATGCAAGTGGTAGGCTCATTCAGGCTAGAGGATATAGATAAAATGACTATATTGCCTAAACATGGGTTATATTTTGATAAAACCTTTGTTAGAACTATGACTAATCCAGAGAGTATCAAATATGACCTACAAATGGTAACCCTAATTAAATTTTGGTATTTCAATGAAGATGCATTTAATACCATATGAAAATCTTGAAAAAATGAAAGAAGCCCCTGCAACTATCACATCCATGCTATAATGTATACATGGAGAACAAAATTCTCTTCTCTTCAGAGTAGAATGGGTACCACTCCTTCACTAGATCTTGGAAAAATGAAATATTTTTTACTAGCCTATTATTTTGTCTAATATCTTAAAAAATTAAATTGAGATATTCCTAAACACTCCTTCAAGGGTGATTCCTCAATTATTTATGCCAACTTACATAATTGATGCCGTTTGTGCTCAAAAACATTTTCCCCTTACGAAATGGCATTGACAGCTAGAGTGTGGTCCTATTCACATCTATTGTTCCAAATTATGGGACACACATGCTATGGATTGTTTTCACGAAATTTATAATAATTTCGTGGATCCCATTACACCAAGTGTTATTTGTTTTCCCCCCTCCAAGGTTCACTGATGAAACTATGGAAGTAAGTGACCCTATTGGAGATTGGTATGTAAATGAAACATTTTCCTATTTTAGGATTTATGGTTGTGAGGGCCCTTTGCATGCTTTAACAAAATATGTCCTAGATAGGTTAGATTTGAGGGAGATAACTCACCAAACTATTGCAATAGGAATTGGTAAGTCCTTTTCAACTGCTAATAAGAAAATTTGGCCATCATTTCCTATCAAATTAGGAATTTATTCTTCAAAAAATTCAAAACATGCCAAACAAGAAGCAAAATCATTAGAACTTCTCAAACTATCTTGCATAGCCTTCAAAAGGCATGACCCCCTAGAAATTATTTCTAAACAATGTAAGCTTAAAAAATTTAAAAGTTGTGTAGATGAAGAAAACACATTTGATCGAGTTTCCTAAAAATCTAGATCATATGAAGAAGTAGAGAACAAATTTCAAGAAATTCTAGAAGGACCCACTAGGACAAAGTTATTTACCTTCCAGAGGATAAGAATGTTGGGTATGGGCACAAGATTTATGCCAAAAAGGCTAGCACAATAGCCTTAGTCAGTACATATGCAAATAGATTCTCCACCAATTACTCAACAAACAAGTGAAGTTTCATTACATGTGGAAAATGTACCAGAAAAATAGGTTCAACCTATTTATCAAGAGATTTCATAGATCCCTAGCCAGTTAGTCTTACATGCACAGTCATAATTAGTGTAGAGAGAAGAAATCCAATCAAAGGAACCGTCTACACAAAAAGAGTAAGTGAAGGAATTACATACGCAAATGATTGGAAATATTATTTAATCCCAAGAGACATGGGTTATAAAATTTCAACCTCATCCTCATCCTATAACAATACCAATAATGCAAGTACAACCAACTACAAAGACACATTCATAATTCCTTATGCCTATTTTCAAGGAATTTCAAAAAGATGATCAAACAGAAACTATAGGGCCACAAACATGGCCTGCAACTAGTAAAACTCCAATATTTATTTAGCTAAGTATAACCTCATCCATAATTATCCATGTGGATGAGTTTCAATCTATTGAATATGAAGAAGTTCTTCTAAATGAATATTTATTTAGCTGTAGTGAAAGGACCATGGTCAAAGGAAGAGAAAGGAAAAGAAAAGCGGATCAATCTAAAGGGTCCTCTGCAAGATAAGAAATTGTATGAGACACCTCCAAATTTAATGATGAATATTTTTCAAAAGAGGCTTGAGATTCCATTAGAGTATATGCACATGCAAATAAAAGGTTAGTCAAGAATCTAAGGCAAAACATTACACAACAAAAAGGATTCCATCAAAGCACATGCACATCAAAATATATGGTAAGTCAAGAATATAAGACATGTCATCAAATAATAGAAAGGAAAAATTGAAGATATTGAAGGTGAGAGATCCAAAAGTGATCAAGAGCATCAAGGATAGATTGATTTATTATAACATCAACACCAAGAACAACTACAAAATCTCCACCAACAGTTGAAGGGAGAGCATTCTAAGTTGCAAGAACAAACCAGGAATACAATTCAAGAAAAGGAAAACATTATTAAACAATCCTCTTAAATGAAGAGTCTATAGAAGAAGCAATCTAATACAGATTTGCTTTTAAAAGAAGTAGTGAAGTTTATCTAATCATTGGGAAAAGCACATGAAGAGTTTTATCAACAACTCTACCAAGTTCAATGATTTCCCAAAACTCTTACTCAGTTATCGAAGAACATTGATCCTAATTCATCGCAATGAAGGAAGCACAAAAGATTTTGAAGACATCAAAACATTTGTAAGCTAAGTACTTGTCAACCTTGAATACATTACCAAGAATTTCAGTGGTTGACAAATTGAAAACACAAATATTATTAAATTATTGGGAGTAAAAGCTAAAATTGTACCAAGGCTTAATTTTTGGGTCCCTAAATTTGTGCTCTAATGTTTGGGATAATGCAATATGTAATCAAAGGTTGTGACATGCAAAATATACAAATTTTGGTTCAAACAACACTCAATGATTAGTTATTACATATACACAACAATAGGGAAATGAAACAAAAGAACAACTGCAATCAATTGACAACTGGACTTGGCAGAATATCAATCGGTTTCTCATTAATTGTTCCAACTACACCAAACTAATTAAGAACCTACTCCATAAAATGAAGGGAGAGGTTATCACTATAGCAAGAAAGGACTTTACTTGTGAGTTGAATGCTAATGACTTGACCCTAATTAAGGTTTTTCAATTCCGATAGTTACAAGCCAAATGGTAGTCTTATGTGGATGACATTGACAAGCAAAAATCATCCACTCAAGTGGGATCAACAAATGCCTAGAATTCACAACAATAAACTCCATTTGGGAAAAGATTCCACTAGTCTAGTAATAGAACCCAAATTAAGACTTCAATTATTTTGATGTTAGGAATTGTATATGTATTTATATTGTTGGGCAAGAGGAAATAAGGGTTAGAAATTTTGGAAAATTGATTGTATACACTATCATATTGTCTTGTATAGGATTGAAGACCAATGTATTCATGATGTATTTATGTCTGTTATACTTCAAGTGTATTGTTATGCATTCATCTTGAAGTAGGAATATAATCAATTTTTCTTTCCATCAAATTTTATCATTGGAATGTATATAAATAATTGCCATGTTTTCTTTGCATTTTTGTTTAAGAAACTGAGTTGTGTAACTATTAGCTTTCCATGTCTGTTAAATTTTATGCAAAAGATTTCTTACTAGATAAGAACACCGCGATTTAAATTATTCAAATAACTAATTGTTTGAATAAATCAATTCTCATGAGTGGATTAATAACTGAATAATTTGAGAATTATTTTATATAATTATACAGATTCATAAGAAACATATTTTCTTTGAAATCTTGCTCCCAAGATAGTTTAGTCTTAGTTAGAAACATTAGTTTAGATTGCATATTAGATTAATCCATCATAATTGCATCTCGAGCGTAAACTTCAAATTAAACATTGATCAACAAAATAATTGATCTGGAAATCCCCTTAGTGGCAACTAGATCCACATATTGGTGGACATCACTATATCAAATTAGTATACACCTCCAATTGGGGCCTTAATGAGTTGGTGATCCTCATTGTTGACCAAGGACTTTCCAAAGCATCGAAAATACTCTTACAACACATCTTATTTCCAACTACATTATTACTCTCTAATTGACCAATTGTTAAGTCCCTAACCACAACCCTTGTTATGTTTATATTTACATTAATTATAATTATGTTAACTTCTTCTTATTATTTCATTCTAGCCCTCTTTGTATTCTATATACACATCAATTAGACTAATTTTTGTCATTCATCTTCTCTTGTGCACTTGATATATTGTAATAAGACCCCCCCGAAGAGACTTCTCATCATCCATTCTTTTACTTGATTAGACATGGCATTACTAAATTGGGATTTTTAATGCTTATTTGGTTAGTTGGTCCATAACAATTTATATCAAAGTGGGCAATCCTCGGTTTGGCTCCTTCAAACAAGTCATCTTAACCATTTTTCTGTAATTTTTTTTGGATCATTGGCATTGTATGAGTATTTCAAGGGTTGAAAAAAGACATGGTGGAATAAATTGGGTAGAAATTTTAGAATTTGGGTCGCCTTTTTTTGGAGTTATATTTATAAAAGTTAAGGTTTTGTCTATTCCTCGAAATAGGCTTAAATATATGGTTTAATTGAAACAAGAATATCTAAATATTTGAAAGTCTAATTGAATGCCACTAGTGGCTTTTAAGAAATAGATTGACCAAGGTGTTTCAAGTTTAAATTTCAAACTTATTAAGGAAAAATGGTTAAGTGGAAATCTATACAAGTTCTCTCTTCTTAAATAGTGCAAAAACAATAAGCTTTAGTAATTTCAACATAATATTCATAGCAAAAGACATTAAGCCCTTAATTTGTGCTAATTCCATTCTATAAGCTAACTAGGTGAAAAAGAAAGGGTAGATTGGGTGCATGACCAAAATACGTGGCAGCTCATTCAATAGCTATAAATTGTGTGGAAGAATGATTCACTTTAATATAAGGATTGCCTACATTTATGTAATACTTCCCAACTCAAACAAAAGTTTATTTTAAAACAAGACACTTTTCCCATTGGGGGACATTGAAGGTTTTTGAAACTTATCACATGATCAAGGAATATTTTTTCTAAGAGGGTCTTAAAATTGATGTTCTAAAATTTGTGGTGGATTGTTTAGTTTTCCAACATAACGAAGGAGAGATAATCAAGACCCCAAGTCTTCTAGAACCATTAGCCATACCTAGTCAATGTTGCAAAGAGGTATCAACGGATATTAGCACAAGTTTATCAAATTCTAAAGGGTAGAGTTTCAACATGGTGGTAGTAGATTGACTCACAAAGTATCCCCATTTTGCTCACTTTTTATCCATTTTAAATAAGTACAATGGTCACATCATTCATGGAAATAATTTGAAAGCTACATAGAAACCCTAAGATTATTGTAAGTGATATAGAGCCAACAAATAATTTTTACATAGACTTTTTTTCCTATTTTTGTTCTCAATTATATCATAACTCCTCTTAACATCCCCAACCTAATGGGAAATTGTAAATAAATGTTTGGAATTTTATCTTTGTTGTTTTGAACTAATAAATAATCACAATAGGCCAAATGGTTACCTTTGCAAGAATGGTGGTACAATGCTTCCTTCCATACTTTATTCAAAATGTTCTTGTTTATAACACTTTATGGGTATCATCCTCCATCTATTAGATCACCTTGAAGAGGAAAAACTAAGGCTCAAGCACCAGGGGATCACATCAAACACCAAAAGGTTCTTTAATTTTTGAAGGACAACTTGTTTATAACACAAAACGTGATGAAATAGTAGGTAGATCAACGTCATAGGGAAAAACACTTTTAAGTGGGGGAATGGGTATTTCTAAGGCTATATCTAGATAAACATATCCCTTTCAGATAACAAAAGAAAAATAATAAATTATCACTCAAGTATTATGGTCCCTATAATGTGTTGTAGAGGATTGGAAACATGACTTACTGATTGGAGTTGTTTTTGCCTTCACATGTGCATAAAGTCTTCCATATTTCTTGTCCAAAGAAAGAAAGAAATTTCAAGATCCTAGTTCAAAGTATTTTGCCAGTACTGGATGAAGAGGGAAAAATAATACTAGAAAAGCACAAAACAAGATGAAACAATAGATAGATCAATATTGTAGGGGAAATCACTTTAAAATGAGGAATTGAGTAATTCTAAGACTGCAACCATAAAAAACATACGCCCCTCAAGCAATAAAAAAACATAAATTAACACCTAAGTAAAATGGTATCTATAAAGTGGTGTAGAGGATTGGCAATACGGTTTACCTATTAGAGTTGTTTTTCATCTTCGCATGTGCATCAAATCTTCCATATATCTTGTTCAAAGAAGGTAACTGATAGCATGATCCTAGTTTAAAATATTTTTTTAACACGAGAAAAATAGTAAAACTCAAAATAGTTATTGAAACATGAAAAAAACAACTACAAAATCAAGCAATTACTAAATACTTTATCAAAGCGAAAAACTTCTGGACAATTATTATTTTTAAACATTCATTTATGCTCTTTAAATTAATTAAATTTTAAATTTTATTGACTTGTTATTATTCTCCTTTAAAGCAACCCTAACAATTCAATTCAAGAAATCATCATCCTCGAAGAAACAACCCTATAATATCCACACTAAACCCCACAGTGTCCACAAACTAATGATATAAAACTTTATAATTTCACATCATAGATGGATCAATTCATGATCCATATGGGCTTGATTTTTTTTAATTGTTTGTTAGTAATATTCTTGGACGAAACTTCTTGAATTATAATTCAAGAATGCTTTTGATTTCTATTGTATTTCTTTGGCATATATTTGAATAAAAGTAGAGTTTTGAACTTTTTTTTTTTTTATATAATCATTTTAAAGAGGATGGTGAATTTTTGATAAATGCGAATTTAGATGATTAAGATGACAATTTTGTTTAAGGGTTGATAATGATTGATATTGATACACTTTGATTCTTCTATAGGTTTTGGCGTATTATTAACAACAAATGAGATTTCAACTCTAACTAAATTTGTAGATGTCTTGTTTTGTTAGTGAACTAATTCTTAATCTCAAATTTTAATACTGGATTGTTTTTTGGTTTCATGTTGCAAATTCCTCTTATTCTGTAACTTTTTACCTTTTGCAAGTAAATTTTATTATGATTTCTCAAATGAGAATTTCTTTATTATTGTTATATAAATCTTTACTAATTTCTTTATTTTTTTTGTAAACTTCTTTTATGTTATGATTTTGTTCTTTGCAATTCTTTTTGTCATTGTTGGAATTGGTGGATTTCTACATTTTGGACCTTGGTAGCCCATATTCCCCTTTCCTTCAAAACAATTTTATAATCTCTTTCGACAAATATTATTTTTCATGTTTTTTTTTTTTTTAGCATTAAATTGTAACATCTTTATTGAAATAACTATTATACATGATTTCATTGTAAATTTTTATTTACATTATCTTCTTTATTTTATGGGAAAATGTCAAATACTTTATATGCTTGTAAATTCTTATTTACATTGTCTTCTTTATGCTATGGGAAAATGTTAAATACTTTCTGATTATATTCAATGTACAAGCACTTCATGCTTTCACCCATGTCTAATGTGCAATGATGTCAATATTTTACATATAAAAGGATCAAAGATTTGTCAATATCACTTATGGATATTTGTAAGTTTTTTTCCCAATAAAATAATCCTCTCATAAATTTATATTCATTAACTAATTCAATATTAATGTAATTGCCACTCTTCCAACATAATAATTACATAAATATACCTCAACCAAATGTTTTAGCATATAATCACCAATAGATATTTGTAATTTTTTTTATATGATATTGTTTTTTTAGATTAAAAAAACATTTTATTGCATTACATGAACTAGAAATACATAGAGAACATCAATAGAAGACTTTGAAAGTTGTAAACCATTACCGACCTATAAGAAGCCAACTACCACTCCTCTATTACATAGATAATAAGAACATGCACCATGATCAACATAACATGAACTATTACAAACAATGAACATAACAACAATATAACCTCCACCATCAGTTGAACACAACAAGAACCGTGAAAACCAGTGAACATAACAAAGTATAACCGCCACCATCTGTGATAGAGAGCGCCAACGCCAAGTGAAATAAGCTAGGAACCATTTGGTTGGCCATGCCAAATTGCCAAAAAGACTGACCATTGCCATACATCAGAACAACCTTTAGAGAAATTGCTATAATGAAGTAGGCATGAGAGCTCCAGATGCTCCTTTGAAAGCCGTGTGAACATCACCAGTACTCTAGATGCGAAATTTTCCCAAAACACAACCAAAAGGGCCACTAATGGAAAACGAACCAAACAACTAGTGCCATACCCATACATTCTAAAAAAGTAAGGTCCAAAAGCCATAAAATCCTCCAATTAATCTGATATTAGAATCGAAGGGATTAGAGAGCTAACAAACAGAGTACCAGAAGGGTCTAATGGAGGGTCAATGGGATCCCCATAATCAAAGTCTGATACCAGAGTTTTCTCCACCCGATGAAAACGAACATCCATATCGTTAACCTTGAATCTCACATCTATGAGAATTCACTTAATGTCCTCCAAACCAGAGAAAAAGTTGTAGTTATTAATCTAGTCGTCTTTCATAACTAAGTGAAACAAAGATTCCAACTGCAACCTCATAGCCAAGGAATTCAACAAAGCCAACCGTATTTTCGTATTTTACCAGGGTCTGGAAGCCTTAGAAAATTTTCTTTGTCAACCTTTGAGTCTGAGAAATAGGGGCGATCCCCAGATTCCTTGGCTTCCAAAAATAGAATCTCCCTACGCGCCTCCAAGGGTACAACATTGAAGAAAGAAGCAAGAGAGTCACTTGCAAACTGATGACTCTGCCTAACCCCGACAGAACAAAAACCACCCTAAGGACTTAACAAACATTGTTGGGGAGCCATGGTTTCCAATGTCGAAAAACTAGGTAGACATTGAACTAAAGAGCCACACCTTGCAATACTTACCAAAGGAAAAACTAGTAACACGTTAATAGCTAACACAAGAATCTCATCCCAGAAATACCAATATATAGGCCGCAATGTAATAGCCATCCATTTACGAGAAAGCTTAGGACCTAAAGACCTAATTCAAGAGACATATTGTAAAGATGGAAGAGGATGTAATACCCAACTTTCCTTGACACGGCCCCAAAATTCTTGTAACCGAGGCTTAGACCTTGGAGACAACATGGTAAAGGACGATGACTATAAAATGAAACCCCTAGGCACCAATAGTCGACACCAGGATGGAAAATTCAAAAAACAATTACTCAGAAACCAAATTATGAAACAAAATTGCACCCAATGAAGTAGAAAGGTCAATGGCATATGACCAGAATACTAGTTGTTGTAAACCAACACTATACAAGGGTACAGGATACTTGAGAATTCAGACTCCACAAGATGCAAATTTGACAGAACTAATACCAATTAAAAAATCGGCCCTTACTATGTAGAGTGTAAGAACAACATAAAATACATGGGTTTCCCGCTCGAACCACCATGGATAAAACCAAACACATAAATGAGACGAAAACTCCTCAAATTACTGCCATAATCAACACCACATGGGAGGTATATTGTATGCCAAAATCTATACTATTAACACCTCATTACAAATGACTATGAAACCATAAGTGTGGGGGTGCGTGGCGTACCGTACCTCCACTATAACTCATAGATGTTATTTTTAACCCCATGCACATGTATTTAACATGAGGGGACGTCAAATGCATAGCTCGAAGCCTGCCTCCTTCAATGTTCCATGCCATGTGTGTTAAATGCCAAATTTCCAACCACATTCCACATTTTAAAGGGTTAGGTAGAGGAACTCCCATCAGGGAAAACACTAGATGAGGCTTCTTTGTCTACATCCACCCACTACTGTAAAATATGTATGTCACTATAGTTGGTAGTTAATGACCATGACTCATTCAAGTTGAGGTTCACACACTTACACCCCCAATTAGATAATAAGTCCTGATTCCCTCCTCGCCAAGTATGAGGAATAAAAATGTAACAAACTTGGATAACATACCATTTATATTGGAAACAAAATCTTCCGATCTCCAGCTATGGACTGATTGTTAATTGGTTGTCCATTTAAAAGCTTATGAATACAATGAATTACTACTTGTGAATCTCTGTCCACCTACAATAATGTAAAACATTCCTGAATTCCGATGACTAAGCCTTATTCCACTGCCAAAAATTGGGCCAAATTGTTGCTAGCAATCCCACAAGACATTGAAAAGATTCTTAATGGCAGGGAATTTTCATCCTGAAAAATCCCGCCACATCCTACTACACCTGGTTTCCCTTTGGAAGTTCTGTCAAAACTCAACTTAATGATGGAACTCGGGTGGTGGAGAATAAGAGTCGGAAATGGAAGGACACAAGATTGTCACTGAATATGGTGAATAAGTAATCATTGAAGGATCAAGATTGTAACACCCTCCTCCCACATCTACCCAAGTAATCGACCAATTAGGATAAACATGTGACTATAAATTACTATGATATGATTCGACCTCCTAAGTCAAGTTAAGGAAGTGGAACCTACGGAAACACACCATATCGACCTTCCACAACAACAACAAGACTCTCAAGAACCATCCCCACCCCTTAGGTAATCAACCCCTGAGTCCCACTGAGTTTTTTGACCAATTAACCCCCAGACTCTCCCATGATATGGGCATGCCAGCATCCAAAGGGCTCTGGATGCTCCCACAGCATGGCATGCTAGTGTCCAAGGACTATTTTTCTCAGTGTTGTGCCAGCGTCCCCGCTATTCGAGCCACTATTTCAGGCCCAGAGCCTAGGTCACTGCCCAAAACTGATTGACACCTTCTAAACAAAAAGATAACAAGGGAATGATGATACAAATGCAATTACTTAAACAAGCCCTTGATTGGAACCCTACTAGGCATGATAGGAATTTCGTCAAACATATCACCCCTGTGAGCATCACCCGATGCAATGAGTGCTAAGTGAACTATTCAAAAATCATGAGAAATTAATCAGTTACAACTACTTCTCATGGAAATGGTCATACGTGAATGACTTACTTAACGCAGTTGAATCCCAAAATGATATCTAATATAATGCACTGCGTAATCCCCCATACTTAAATTCAAAAAGAGTAAAGGGATCTCTAACTTGAATGGTTCATGAGGCACAATACTTGCTAAGGTTTTGCAAATGGGGTAGCAAGTTAAGTGGGCTTGATTGTGGGAAAACTCCACAGTTAAGCGCGCTTGAGCCAGAGGAGTTTTGGGATGGGTGACCTCCTGGGAAGTCCTGGTTACCGGGTGCAAGCCCCGGAAGTGATGATTGATGCTATGTGATTCGTTCTCCACTTTTCATTAGTTTCAATCCCACTTCTTCACCCCTGTGAGCATCACCCGATGCAATGAGTGCTAAGTGAACTATTCAAAAATCATGAGAAATTAGTCAGTTACGACTACCTCTCATGGAAATGGTCATACGTTTGAATGACTTACTTAACGCAGTTGAATCCCAAAATGATATCTAATATAATGCACTGCGTAATCCCCCATACTTAAGATCATTTCCACTAAGTTTTATAGATAGTGCTACTTCTCCTTTGATTAACACTTCCACAGATGTAAGAAACATATCTCACCTCCCAAAACTCTTCCCATTCAACTCATCTCATAGGGACACTAAGATTACCATTGTTACTTGTAGTTTATCTTTTCTCACTTTTCTCCTTAGCACACATTCTACATGGGGTATTGAAATTTTGATAGCATTATATTCCAATGAAATTATCACAAACAATCTGAAATTTCTTTGTACAAAAACTCTACCATTTACCATTTATGTGCAATTATGGATTTAACTCAAAGTTCAAATTCAAAACATATTGCAAGTTTCAATAAAAGTCGTATCTTTGAGAGTAAATGCTAACAATACTTTTTCTCTTTATTGTTGAAGTCAAATTATTCGTACCTATTCATAGTGCCATCCCACAAAAGTGGGGCAACAACAAAATTTTAGTGAAGGGATCCTAGCCAACAATTGAAACTTGAGATAGTCCCAATGCTCCATGCAAGTATTAATACAACTGCCAGCTTCCAGTCTATGATCTTGCTCTTTGCAAATTAGGCAAAATACCCGATAAAATTGCTAAAAATAAACAACGACAAAACACCCATCAAAATTGGTAAAAATAAACCAAGACAAAACACCCTTCAAAATTGCTAATAAAACACCATTGAGGCAAACATGGTGCTGCAAACAACGATGAAAATGCACACAATCTTTAGTGATTTTGTGCTTCACCATTTGTTCCAACATTCAATACAATTGGGATTCAATAAAAAACATAAATCAAATGCATTTGGAATTTTTAAATCACTAAAACTCTATCATCAATGTTTTAGAAACTTTACTCATAGAAATTTCAATATAACTGTAAAGAGTTCATGGAAAATATAGAAAAAATATGAAGAAACTTCAATGTGACTACAAAGAGTCCATGGAGAATTTACATAATAACTTGGGAATTTATATTGACACAATGGACTAATACTGTTGAAGCTCACTTCTAAATTCTATTGAGCAACCTATATGTGATGTGTCTCTCTTAAACTATAACACACTAGTTGATTTAGAGGGTTTACATGTAATAATTACATGGCACAGTGAGTAAGGCAATTTCCAAAAGAAACAAATTGTCAAAAATAATTTTTGAACTTAGATGATTTGTCATCTATGATGGCCAATTAATCATACAAACCATATTTGACAGTCAAGACACATTTTTCCAAGATCTTTTCTGCTCATTGCTGTCATTAATGGTGCTTTTATCGACACTTTTTGAGGTACTAAAAATCTCACTATTGAGAATTATAGCTCAGACATGAACTTCTGCACAGGTTCAGTGTGAACATAAGAAGTAGTTTGAGATAATTTTGAAAAATAATTCTATTTTTGGAAAAGTAATTCTATTTTGTAATCCACTTTAGTAAAAAAAAGTGAAATTCTTATGCTTAGCAATTGAGCCTAAGATTGTATCTCATGCATAACTTAGACTAGGAGGAATCTTAAAAATAAATTCTTTGCTAAAAGTATATAGATAAGGCAATGTATAGGCTTTCAACACACTTGGGAAATTGAGTAGGTTCAGCAACATAGAGGGAGAGAGAGAGCAGGTAACCAGGAAAGAGATGTTTCCAACAACACTTAGTCCCATATAGTCGCATGGATAACACAATATGGACTTGTACAGGCATAGAGACAGTATTGTTCAGATCTATACAATTATATAGACAATCCATACATGTGTCCATACAGCTTGTATGGGAAGGCCAAACATCTATGTAGCAATGATTTTGCTCAGTCCAATGTGTGTTTGGTTTCCATACATGTGTATGTACAGTTCGTATGGGTAGGATAGATCTGGTCAAAGTTTGATCAAATTTGTAACTTAATATGACCTAAGGAACTAGAGACAACCAATAATTGCAGCCAAACAAAAGATAGGAGGGTAACATAAAAGCCCCTTCAAAATGAAATGAATAATGAGAACAAGAGAAACATGATTTGAGATAAACATAGATGTACAAGAGTGTTGTAATGAGAAAAAAAACCCTAGAAAGTGAAGAAGGGACAGTAAAAGAAGTGTTTTCTGAACTAAGGTGTGACTACCACTAGAGGAGGTAGACAATCCTTCTCATCATCCAACTTAATGGTATGGACATCAACACCACGTGTCTGTTGAATAATTTCCTATAGAAAGATGTCTGGACTAATAGGGTTGTGGCAAGTAATCATGGCTAACATCAAACTGCTCTTGACTATTGGTTGAAGTGGAGGCAGAAGAAGAAGTAGAACCACTCCTCACATACAAGGTTGAAAAACTCCTACTAGATGGGGAGAAATTGGTAATGCTTCTTTGAGTAGGCATTCTCCAATGATGATGCTTTTGAGCATCTTTGTTTCTCACATGTGCCCTCAACATGGCACAGTCTGGACCCTTGGTGGTTCAGGCTAGGGAGAAATTTTGGATGGTTCTTCCATTGTCCAACCAAGTGTCATGAAGAATTTCAATCCCTCATTGTCCTGGATCTAATGAAAAGATGAGGCATTATGGGTAGTTGCTCTAGAATTTCTCTGAAATAGGCACAATCTGATATAAAATGTATCTCTAATTTACAAGGCAACGCATTGTTGATTGAAGTGTTTGAATAATGTTGATAAAATTCTTCCCAAGTCCCTGTAGATGCAATAAAACCTGCCTCTTATATCATTTAGATGGAAGATTTAAACATAAAGTGCTCCCTAGTCTCTACCTCAAGCAAAGAGCAAAGGTTGCAACCATTTCTGCCAGGGGAAGATGGTGATTTGTCTCAACCCTCAACTGATGTGAGCACATCTAAAGTTTCCAAGAGGAAAGGGAAGCCCAACAGATGACACTAGAGTTAGTATGGACAAACAAAGGAGATAACTGTGCCTTCTATTGTTCAGTTCTTGTCCCATATTTATGACAGGTAAGTGATTAAAGATGTATAAAGGAGAGAACTACACCTGTTTATATTCAGTTCTTGTTCCATATTCCCAACTCATTCCTTCTTGAGCAAGACATTTATTTTTTCTCCTGATTACCCTGATAATTGTGACTGCGATACTGCATTAGTGCCACCATACCCAAGCCTTATTGTTGTGTTCTGTTATAACTTATGATCTGGTTTCAGTTGATGGAGCTCCCATCTCATGGGTTGTTGAAACTGACTTTGCATTCATTGTCCAGTCTTTTTCTATAATATCCATCAGAATTGACAAGCTATCCACTTTGTCCTCCATGCCAACTTTACCTCTATTGCCCACATCTCTCATTGGGCATCAATGCCTAAGCTAGTAGGTGGCATTTTCCAACTAGTGTCTAAATATGAATTTGCATGAAATCCTCATGATCAATACATGTTGAGGGTAGCCTACATCTAGGTACATACAACTGGATCAGTAGTCACTTGGAAATCCCAGTTTAAAGTTTAAACATTGTGATTCATAACTTGGAATGTAAACACATTGTCTCATATATATCAAACTTCAATCAAGATACTTATTCTTTGTGTTTCCATGGACTTTGTCATTTGATTCCAATGAACTGTAGGATCCCCTGGTATTTTCCTTCTACATGGATAGCATAATACGGATTTGTACACAATCATATGGATAATACTGTTTAGATCCATACAATTATATAGACAGTCCATACATGTGTCCATATAGTTTGTATGGGTATGCCAAATATCTATATAGCAGTCGTTTTTCTCTATCTAATGTGTGTTTGCTATCCATACATGTGTCTATACAGTTCGTATGGGTAAGACAGATCTGGTCAAAGTTTGATCAGATTTGTAACTTAATACGACCTAAGGAACTAGTGACAACCAACAATTGTAGTGAAACAAAAGATAGGAGGACAAAAGAAAAGCCCCATTAAAATGAAATGAATAATGAGTACAAGAGCAACATGAAATGAGATAAACATATATGTATAAGAGTGTTGTCCCAAGGAGGAAAACCATAGAAAGTGAAGAAGGGGCAGTAAAAGAAGTGTTGCCTGAACTAAGGTGCCACTACCACTAGAGGAGGTAGACAAACCTCATCATCAAACTTAATGGTATGGATATCAACACCACGTGTCTACCGAATAATTTCCTTTAGAAACATGCCTAGACTAATAGGGTTGTGGTGAGTAATCCTGGCTGACATCAAACTATTCCTGATTACTAGTTGAAGTGGAGGCAGAAGAAGAAGTAGAATCACTCCTCACATGCAGGGTTGAAGAACTCCTACTAGATGGGAAGAAACTAGTAATGCTTCTATGAGTAGGCATTCTGTAGTGGTGATGCTTCTATGTAACTTTGTTTCTCATAGGTGCCCTCAATGTGGCACAGTTTGGAGCCTTGGTGGTGCAGGCTAGGGAGAAATGTTGGATGGTTCTTGCATTGTCCAACCAAGTGTCATGAAGAATTTCAATCACCCATTAACTTGGATCTGATGAAAAGAGGGGTTGTTGTGTGTAGCTGCTCTAGAACTTCTATGAATAGGCACAATATGAGAGAAAATGTATCTCTAATTTGCAAGGCAAGGCATTGTTGATTGATGTGTTTGAAGAATGTTAATAAAATTCTACCTAAGTCCATGTAGATGCAATAAAACCTGCCTGTTATCTCATTTAGACAAGATATTTAAACATAAAGTGCTCCTTAGTCTCTACCTCAGGCAAAGAGAAAAGTCTGCAAATCATTTCTGCTAGGGGAAGATGGTGATCTATCTCAACCCTCAACTGATGTGAGCACATATGAAGCTACTAAGAGGAAAGGGAAGCCCAACAGATGGAACTAGAGATAGTATGGCCAAACAAAGGAGAGAATTGTGCCTTCTATTGTTCAACTCTTGTCACATATCTCTGACAAATAAGTGATTAAAGATGCATAAGAGAGAACTACACCTGTTTATATTCACTTCCTGTTCCATATTCCCAACTCATTCCTACTCGAGCAAGACATTTATTTTGTCTCATGATTACCTTGATAATCATGACTATGATACTGCATTAGTGCCACCATACCCAAACCTTCTTGCTGCTATCTGCTATAAGTTATGATTTGGTTTCAGTTGATGGGGCTCCCATCTCATGGGTTGTTGAAACTAACTTTGCATTCATTGTTCAATCCTTTTCTATAAGATCAATCAAAATTGACAGGCTATCCACTTTGTCCTCCATGCAAACTTTACCTCTATTGCCCACATCTCCCATTGGGCATCAATGCCCAAGCTAGTAGGTGGCATTTTCCAACTAGTGTCTAGATATGAATTTGCATGAATTCCTCATGATCAATTCATGTTGAGGGTAACCTGCATCTAGGTACATGTAGCCAGGTCAGTAGTCATTTGGAAAGTCCAGTTTGAAGTTTAAAACCTATGATTCATGACTTGGAATGTAAGCACATTGTCTCATCTATATCAAACTACAATCATGATAGCTATTCTTTGTGTTTACATGGACTTTGTCATTTGATTCCAATCAACTGTAGGAACCCCTGGTATTTTCCTTCTACAAGTTTTAGACAACATAGTTGTTGGGCACAAAGAAAATGGCATACAATGTGCACAAAACACAAGAATGCAACAAGTGACTAAAATGTACAAGGATAGAATAGGTAATATATCATCTTTGAGCACAAGACCAAAACCAAGCCTTATCAATCCAAGATAATGCACAGGAAGACATAGAACAACGACCTAAATCATTATGAATAGAGGAGACTAAGGAGAGTAGGAAGTTCAAGCACAAAATTATACTTTCAATGGAAGAATTTATGTGATCTCATTCCCAGGAATATCTTTATAAAAACTTTACATGCTATTGTTTATATACTCTGAATACATGTTATAATAAACATCACAAACAATAACTAGAAAAAAGGAAATGAAAAGAAAAATTAGATGTCCTTTAAAAATTATTACTTGTTCATCCTCTTCAGAATCTATAAAAGAAGCTCCCATGGATTCTGACTTGTACTTAGCATGGATGATAGGGCCCAACTTAGACCCGTAAATGCCTTCATTGCTCCCACTGGGATCCTGAATATACATTGTTCCTTCATACATCCATCCATTTATTTCATTGCTATAGAAATAATCAAAGAGTTCTCCACATAGAACACAAACATTATGCTTGTTATTAGTAGGCATTGCCACTTCCTCACTCTTTTTTATCCAAAGTTGTTTCCACGGGGAAAAAGTAGAAAAACCTTAGATGTTGACACCTCTTTTGCACTAAGCCATTCCTTGGAACTCACAAACCATTTTCAAGACACTGATTGTGGCACTTTTTCTTATGAATCTTAGATATAGTTCGATTTCGAGACACATGCCAATCCATGTGATTGTTGTTCTCTTCTTGAAACTTGAAGCGCAAACCACATGTTGTGAATTGTCTTGGAAAATCCTCATACAATGCACTAAGAACAAATTCATGATGAACTTTGAGTATATCTTAATTGAATTGAGTTCAAATGATATCTTGAGCAACAACAGTGCTTTAGCTGGAACTAGTTTTAGAGGTGTTGCATTCAAAGACAGGGCTAGAAACAAGGATGTTGTAGTAGAAATGACATGTATAGTTGCATTTTTTATATAAGGATAGATTTGGTATTGTAGCTAAAGAAACAGGTAGAGATGGATTAGAAGAAGATGCAACTGAAGTTTCTGTACATATTACACCCTGTGACATCAGTGACCATAAAAAAGACAACACATTTCTATCGAATATGTTAATGTGGTATTTGAAGTTGTCAACTGTGATGTCTATGATGTTGATGTTACCAATAATGAAGCTAGTGGTGGGCCAGGAGATAGAGGAGGCTGCACTCCTAAAACCTGGGAAGATAAGTTATTGGTCAATATAGGAAGTAAAGTAGGCCTTGATGCTAAGCCTGAATTAGGATTCATCATGCTACTACTCACAACAAATCCCCTTGTTTGGGATGCTCCATAACTTAACAGTGATTGTTGTGGAGGTTGGGATTGCGTCAATGCCTAAGATGAAGTAATTTGTTGAAATGGAGTAAGGATATTTGTTTGTACTTACTAAGGTATTAGTAACTGCTATGGAATTTGGTTACCTTGTGAAAGGTTGTGTGGTAACTAATTCAAAAAGATTGGAGTAGCTTGGGATTGTGACACTTGTTGTAATTGTGGTAGCTATTGAGGAATTTGTTAAATAGCTGTGATTGAAGTGGATATTGTTGAAAGGACTGTGAATAATGACCTTGGGAATAGAGAGAAGGAAGTTGAACTTGTGATTGACCAGGCTTCATGACATTAGATTGAGGCTGATGGTTTAGTGGTTGAAATTTTTGATGTTGAAGGGGTGGTGCAAATGGATGTATAGGTGGAAACATCTGCATAGAAGGTTGTACAGATTATGTGATAGGAGACATAGAAACAAGTTTCTATGATTGTTGTCTTTGTGATAAAGAAATGTTGCTCGATGATGGTGTCATAGGCAACAGGAATTTGAAGCTCAGAGGATTAATCTAATAGTAGTTTCAATAGTTGGGGCTATAGAAGTCTCATATTTTAAACAACCATTTTATTGGTAAAAAATTGCACCAAGATTTAGGATTACAATCGTATTGTCTTAAGATTTCTTGTTTCCCTCTATAGAGGTTGCTACTATGAATATGCTTACAATAAGAATGAAAATGAAGGATGTGAGAAGTGGAAGGAGGAGAAAGCCATTTATTGCTACAAAACTATGATGCTTCGGGAAAATCTTTAAATTTTGATGACCTTTGTCTATGTTTTACCCTCTTCAACTTTTAAAAATTAAACTCTTGAATGAAACAAGCTCCTGTATAAAAGAGAAAATTCACTTGCACATGCTGGTGGGGAAAATTACATGCCCAATAATCAATTTAAAAGGCATCTTTAGGGTTGTCACTCTCTCTTAATATTTTAATCTCATGGGCTTCTACCTAAACTTTTCATTAAATCATACTAAGGGGCCACCACTCTCTTTTAATCCCATCAAATCAATGCCACATATGTGAGTTCCATCTTGGAAATGGTTATGCTATCCTGAAAGAGATTGCTTTCCAAGTGTCTTCTCCTCAATGCCACACATTTCTTCACAGTATATACCTTGATTTTCCTTTGAATTTGGATTCCTTTGAACATATTTGAACTTCAATGATGGGGGCCCAGTTAAGAATCAAGTTAATATTTGAAATAAAGTGAAGATGATATTTCAAATAGTCATTAGGGAGCCCCAATTATGGAATCAAGTCCAATCTGGAAATTGGATGAGGAAATAATCTAATTAGCGAGCAAGGGAAAAATTGAAGAATTAGGCCCACTTTTGACGTTTCCCAAAGAAATAATTTGAATAGCGAAAAAGGGCCTAGTTTGAGAAACAGGGTATGATTCTTGAAATCAACCAAGGTAGTGCTTCAAGCTCATTATAAGTGGACCATTTGGAGATTCCCTACCACATGAAGATTTAGGTTTCTTCTCCTCATAGTGCCACCTATTTCTTTAAAGTATGGATCTTCATTTGTCCTTAAATCTAAATGTCTTTGAACATATTTAAATTTGATGATGGGAGTTTAGTTGAGGAAATGAGTTGATCTTGAAATGATTCAAACAATGACTAGGAGACCAGTTCAATAATTGGACTTGAGCTTGAAATATACCAAGGCAATAGTTTTATCAGTGAGTAGGGGGGCATGAGGGATTTACCTTGTTGACGAATATCTTATCACATTTATTCATAAAGGGGGTTTGAAAATTATGAAAAATAAAGTCAATATATTATAGGTAATGGTTTTGTGGTGAAGGAACCCTCCAGTGTGTGAAAATTATGAAGGCAAGGTTGGGATTTGAATCTAATTGAATAATTAAGTGTTGTAGGCTTGGCCAAGTGATAACTTCAACTTCTTCTGTGGTATGGTTCCTTCCCCGAGTTGCAAAGATTTAGATTTTGATGTGAGTATATAAGTGACTTAATATATTATGCCATGGAGTCAAAATGCTACTTGTAGTCTTGTTAAAAAGCTAAATTTGAAAAAAATAAAAGGCAAGGACATATATAGGAAAGAAAAATACATAATTAAAAATTTGAAGGAAAAATTAATGCTAAAGTTAGAAACTTCTATTGGTCAACGAGTGGGCCAATACTTCTGAATACATGAAGTGCTTCAGGTACCTACTATTGGTAGAAAAATCAAACCATTTCCCTCCAAGTTACTCAAGCAAAAAGAGCTTGGAATTTGGACACATGCTTCCTTTATGTCATGTGGGCCTAGCTATAAGCTATCAAACGTACCATGTTTGCTAATGTATTTATGTCTTTTATTCCATAAGAGAAGCATATGTCTTTTCAGAAGAGTCTTAATTATGGATTTTTTTTAAGAAATCCATCTTATTTTGATATATTTAATTCTTCCATATATTTGTGTTATTTTCTCTTGCATTTTAGCTAATTGTTTTATCATTCTCTTGATTTTATTTGTCTTAGATACCATGTCCTATAGCAATTTTATGATAGGAAGCTTCAATTCACTAGGTAAGGCTACCTCCATGCTATAAATCACGTGGAAAAGAACCTTCCTTGTATCCCTCTTGGTGTTGATCTTGTTTGTCCATGGGGAATTTTTGAGTTGGGGGTCTTGTGATCTTTTTATTGTCTACAAGGGTCTTCTTCAACCTCTCCATGAGGACAACCTAGCAAGTGGCATGTCCTATGGGGATGATTTCTACCCATTTAGTAAAATAATCATTTTTTATGGGGATCCATTTATGTTGGCCATTAGATGGAGGGTGCATTTCACTTATGAAATCAATGTTGAGATTTTCAGTTTTAATAAATTGGGCAAAAATCTCATGTAGGTGACAACAATAGGATTTGTTGCCATATTAGCTCTATTTTGTTGGGAAAGAGTTAATGCATCCTATATTTGTTGTGAGAGGATTTATGAGTCAGTTAGATTCTCTTAGCTATAAAATATATGCCCATACAGATATTGGGATGAGGTAGAGAGTGTGAGGAAATAAATTATTTGTAATCTCCTATTTTACTAATAAGATTGTCGATGCCTCTGTTTGGTGGACGTAGCCCAGATTGGTTGGGTGAACCACGTTAAATCATTGTGTTATTTGTGTATGATATTTATACTGTATTTGTCATTTGATTTCCACTACGCACATTTTTGCTCCAACAATTGGTATCAGAGTGTGTTGAAGAGCGGGTGCATGCAAGCGACAGAGCTGCAGGTGGAGTTTTTCCAAGATTTGGCGATTGGCGCGGTTTCGGGCGAAACAGTCGCGCCAATATATTCCAGTGAAAAGGATTGGCGCGGGTAATCGCGGAATAAGAGTGCCAATTGGTGCGGATCCGAGCTTATTAGTCGCGCCAGGGCACCAATATCTCACTTGGCGCAAATCCGACGGGAATAGTCGCGCCAATTTCAGTACTCAGAGCGATTTTGCTTCTGGCACGGTTTGTGTGTTGATAAGGTAGCTCCAAGTCCCTTTCGACACACCAACCAAGGACTGCGTTGGTAAAACTGCAATTTTTAGTTATCTGTTTTTATTTATAATTTGCAGTTTGTACAGGAGAGCGATTTTTTGATAAAGTAAAGGCAATACAGTAGAAGGCAAAGGCATTTTTTATTAGATATTAATTTGATTAATTAACAAGTTGGAATTGGAGATTGTTTTTTGGTTGATACAATATGGCAAAAACTCAGAGTGCTCATTTTGAGATCGAGAAGTTCAGTGGCAAAAACAACTTTGAGATCTGGAAGGTAAAGATGTACGATCTGCTTGTGCAACAAGGCGTGGCAAAGGCGTTGATGGGAAAATCCAAACAACCTTACAACATAACAGATGATGAGTGGGACAAGATGGATGAAAGAGCAGTGAGTGCTATTCGGCTGTGTTTGGCAGATGATGATTTATTTAATATCGTGTCGGATAAAATAGCTGCTGGTTTGTGGACAAAGCTTGAGAAGCTGTACATGACAAAATCCTTAACCAATAGGATTCTCCTGAAGTGACAATTGTACAATTTGCGAATGAAGGAAGGTACATCGATTACTGATCATTTGAATGCTTTTAATACTCTCCTGGTGCAATTAGAAAGTATAGAAGTAAAATTTCAATCTGAAGATAAAGCTATTAATTTATTGTGCTCGTTGCCCGAGTCATGGGATCATATTGTTACTTCTATAAGTCTTAGTTCATCAAAAGCCATTGAGTTTGATGATGTAGTTACATCTTTATTATCTGAAGAAACAAGGAGAAGGTCAAATTAAGAAACCTCTACATCAGAAGCAATGATGGTCAGAGGTCGTTCTAAAGAAAGATGCTTCAGTAGGCAGAGCGACTCACGTTCAAAGTCAAAAGGGAAGAAGAGTAAGGTGAAGTGTTGGTTTTGTGACAAATCAGGGCATTTGAAGAAGGTCTACTGGAAGCGACAACAAACTTCTAAAGAAGATTCTTCGACAAAGAAGAAAGAAGAAAATACGACAGATACAGGTTCGGCTTCTGGTTCAAGTATGAGTGATGAAGTGTTATCATTTAATTTGTCAATTCATGATCAACATTGGCTGTTAGATTCTGGTGCATCAAACCAAATGTGAATTCATAGAGAATGGTTTAAGACGTATAAATCAATTAATGATGGAGTCGTGTACATGGGTAATGATGTCACATGTAATATTGTGGGAATTGGGAGTCTACAACTGCAAATGTTTGATGGGACAACCAAAATTTTAACTGATGTAAGACATGTACCAGAATTAAGGAAAAATCTAATTTCACTAGGAGCACTTGACACAAATGGATATAAAACTGTAATTCAAGGTGGAGTAATGAAAATTTACAAAGGTATTTTACTAGTAATGAAAGCTAAGAAGGTAGGAGATCTATTTCAGTTAGAAGGAAGAACAGGGTCAGATCATGTGTCTACGGTGTCTGAACATGACAATAGTTCTATTTGCTTATGGCATCAAAGGTTGGGCCATATGAGCGAAAGAGGGTTAAATATTTTGGCTGATCGTAAGTTACTTCCTAATCTAAAGTCCGGAAAGTCAGATTTTTGTAAACATTGTCTGTTTGGAAAACAAAGTAAGCAAAAGTTTAAAACAGGTAAACATACTAGTAAAGGAATCCTTGATTATATCCATTCAAATGTTTGGGGTCCAGCCCCTACAACCTCATATGGTGGCTCATCATATTTTGTATCATTTATTGATGATTTTTCTAGGAAAGTGTGGGTCTACATGTTGAAAAGGAAGTCTGATGTTTTTACAGTTTTCAAGTAGTTTAGAGCATTGGTAGAAAACAACACTGGTAGAACTATAAAATGTTTAAGAACTGACAATGGTGGTGAGTTTACTTCCAAGGAGTTTGAAAATTATTACAAGGATGCAGGGATCAAGAGACATAAGACCATTGTTTATACTCAACAAAATGGAGTTGCTGAACGCATGAATAGGACTCTTTTAGAGAGAGCTAGGAGTATGCTGAGTAATGCCGGTTTGCAGAAGGAATCGTGGACAGAAGCGGTGGCTACGGCTTGTTATGTGATATATCGATCACCATCAATGGCGATAGGATGAAATATTCCTCAAGAGGTATGGAAAGGTCACCCTTGTGATTATTCTAAACTCAGAGTGTTTGGTTGTGATGCATATGCTCTAGTGCCTAAACATCAGCGAACTAAATTAGATCCAAAGTCAAGAAGGTATATCTTTGTTGGATATGGTGATGGAACAAAGGGATATAGATTGTGGGATCCTACTACCCGCAAAATCATCATCAACAAAGATGTAAATTTTAATGAATCATCTCTTGTACAAGTAGATGTAGATAATAAAATGAAACAGGATGATGTATCTGACTTTCAACACATTCAGTTTGAAAGCACTTCTAATGATAGTCTAGATGAACATAGTTCAGATGCAAGTCATGAACAGGTTTCAAAATCAGATCATGAACAAGGTTCAGATATAGATCATGAACAGGTCTCAGATGCTGATCATGAAGAAGTTCCTACAGATGGTAGTCAGCCAATTGTGGAAGCACCAGAAACATCCTTAAGGAGGTCTACAAGAATCAAACGCCCTCCAAAAAGATATGATGATTATGTTACTTCAGTTTCCTTTACCGCTAATGACGACGAACCTTTGTGCTATCAGGAAGCAGTAGAAGGTTCGAAAAGTGAAAAGTGGAAAGAAGCCATGAAGGACGAAATGATGGCCTTAGGTAAGAATGGCACATGGGATCTGGTTGAACTTCTGAAAGACAAGAAAATTGTGGGATGTAAATGGGTTTTCAAATTGAAACGGGGTGTGAATGATATAGAGGACAGGTACAAAGCAGGGCTAGTTGCAAAAGGGTTTTCTCAGAAAGTAGGCATTGACTTTCATGAGATATTCTCACTAGTTGTTAAAATAGTTTCAATTAGAATTGTGTTAGCATTAGTCGCTTTGCTTGATTTAGAATTGCAACAACTAGATGTTAAGACTGCATTTTTACATGGAGATTTAGATGAGGAAATTTATATGGAACAACCAGAAGGGTTTGTTCAGCATCGCAATAAGAAATTTTTCTGCAAGCTCAAGAAATCATTGTATGGTCTAAAGCAGTTGCCTTGGCAGTGGTACAAGAAGTTTGATTCTTTCATGTTGAGTTAGAAATATATAAGAAGTGAATATGATCATTGTGTCTATTTTAAGCAATTAAGTAATGACATATTCATTATCTTAGTGTTGTATGTTGACGATACGATTTTAGCAAGCAAAAGCATATAAGAGATCAACAGGTTAAAGGCTCATATGGCAAGGACATTTGATATGAAAGATCTAGGAGCAGCAAGACAGATTTTGGGCATGGAGATTTTCAGAGACAGGAGCAATGGTAAGCTGTGGCTATCACAACAAAAGTATGTTGAGAAAATACTTTTGAGGTTTGGTATGGATAATGTGAAGCCTGTTTCAGTCCCTTTAGCTTCCCATTTTAAGCTTTCTTCGAGTTTATGTCCTAATACAGATGAAGAAAACGATTATATGTCTCGAATTCCATATGCCAATGTAGTAGGATGTTTAATGTATGCGATGGTTTGTACTCGACCAGATATTTCACATGCAGTTGGGGTTGTCAGCAGGTACATGGCAAATCCTGGTAAAGAACACTGGTCAGCAGTGAAATGGGTGCTTCGGTACTTGAGAGGCACAAGTAGTTATTGTATTTCTTACAATAAGAATAGTGAATTTGTTTGCGGATATGTTGATTCTGATTTTGTAGGTGATTTGGATAAGAGAAGGTCAACTTCAGGGTACATCTTTACTCTTGGAGGTGGAGCTATCAGCTGGATGTCAAAGCTACAAAACATTGTTGCTTTGTCCACTACTGAAGCAGAATACATTGCTGCTTCTCATGCTTGCAAAGAGGTGGTTTGGTTGAAAGGTTTGCTTGGTGAGTTTGGTAGGTTACAGGACAACATCAGGTTACTTTGTGATAGTCAAAGTGCAATACATTTGGCTAAGAATCCGGCCTATCATAGTAAATCAAAGCATATTCCAATTAAGTACCATTTGTAAGACAGGTTATCACTGAAAGGGGAGTCTCTCTTGAAAAGGTGCATACAAAGGAGAACTGTGCAGACATGTTCACGAAACCAGTTTTGTTGGAGAAGCTACGTTGGTGTTTGGCTTCTCTTGG
>APFE030590288.1:10015-23137 GCA_000404065.3 Pinus taeda | reverse complement strand
ATAGATGATAAGCAAGATGAGGACGACACCAAGTAAGGTTGTTCTAGTGCTAAAGATGATATGTAGGACAAGGACGACCCTTATGCCTATGCATGTCGCGTGGTCAAATCTCCCCCCTCCTCTCAAGGTACTTAAATGGCTAATCTCCATTTTTGCATGTTTTTGGATGGACGACAGTCCAAGTTAGTCACTGTTACTCGCTCAGTGCCACAGCTTGGTTACCTTCAGATTTACAGCTTGTCAAGTGGCTGATTTCCCCTTTATGGACGGCTGTGTTTTTTGACTGGGAACAATTTTGTATGCATAATTTCTCTTAGTTATTGTGGGTTGATAAACTATTGGAGCTTCATGGCCGGTTTCCCCTATGAGGGCGACACTCTCTTGTTGAATCGCCAGATACATGTTGATTATGTCTGCTGTTTTAGAATGCCCATACCACGGGCCAGAACTTCTGAGGCCCAGGCCTCCATGTAATCCTTTTGTATACTAATAGATTAAACTTAATTAAAAAAATATGAAATAAATAATTATATATTATATTATTATATATATAATATTTCACATTCGTTTTAGCCAATAAATAAAACAATATATATATTTTTTAATCAACTAACATTTAATAAACATTTTTGAAATTGATATAAACTTGTAACCGTCATTATATTTGAAATTGTTGAAATTGTGAAGCAGCTTCAGAGGCAATTGACTATCCAAAAGAATTTCTAAGCTTCAATTACTTGACACAGATAGCACGTCATGGGCATGACACTATTTAAATTTTAACTTACACGTTCTGTAACATAACGTAAACATGTTAACCCACACAACTTTAATTATTAAAAACCCATTTCTATCTAATCCCCACCGATAAATAATAGGTAAAGTAAAATTTTAATTATAATTTGGTAAAATAGTTAATTTAAATAAGGTTTAAATACGTAATTTAGATATGCAATATAGTTATCATTTTTAATTTCATTAATTGATTGCTAATGCAGTAGCAACTAAACTAATATATACTGATATTTTTTAATCTATCATTTATTTAAAAATATTAATTAGTAAAATGATTAAAGTGTTAATTCCAATTAAAAAAACTTATAATAAAAATAAAAAAAAATTAAAATATATAAATTAAAAAACTACCAACTATCACATTTACAGATACTGGCATTGGGAAAGTATAACTTAAACTTAATCATAAATGAATAACTTTATATGAAAATGAAATTTTTGAAAAACTATATAAAATAATGCTTATGGTATATCTTTCCTCGATAGTTAATAATAATATATATTTTAAATATTACACAATATAAATCATATATATGGTTATAGGCATTTTAATCGAATGTCATTTATCAAATCTGCAGCATAATTATAATTTAAAATTTTAATATTGAAGAAATATTATGTCATAATTATAGTTTAAATTGGTATTTAAACTTAGGAAAACTCTCAGAAACTGTGTTATAAAATTATCAAATTAATATTAAAATTCTTAAAAGAGCCTCAATTGCTTAACTCTGGTGTATTCTATCAAGTTAACAAGTGGGAAAACTGTGAGAAAATAATAACTTTTTAGCTTCAATTACTTGACTTGATCTTGAAAAAGTAATTAATTAAAGAATAGGTATTGAAAACTGTGGCAAAAAAGTAATTAATTAAAGAATAGGTATTGAAAACTGTGGCAAAAAAAAGTAGTTGGGTAGAGAAATAGTATTGGAGGATGACAATGTTGTGTTGTTCTTTTAAAATAAAAGACGGTATTGAACAATGCATTTGCTTCTCTTTTTTAAGTTTTCTAAATGCTCATTTCCTAATATATGTTTAAGCCTAACCATATTTAATAGTAATTTTGATTTTATTAAAAAAATAAACAAAAATAAATGAAGAGATTATAAGTGCAAGATATGCTTAGTTGATTGGTTCAATTTTTATAATCAATTTTTAAAACTGAAAAACATATTAAACTGTATCATTTATTTAAAAATTAAAATAAAAAGATATAAAACATGTATTACCTATTTAAAAAAAAGTATAAATAAAAAAAATTAAACTAATATTATTAAAATAATATTTATTAATTTATATTTAAAAAATCACAAATTTAATATTTATTAATAAGTAATTTAATAACCGATTTATTTAATCTCATGATATAATATTATTCATTTTATGATTCAATCTAATTAATATGTGTATGTCTTATAAATATTTAAATATATATTAATCATCATTATATAATATTGTTATGATTCAAACTTATTAATATGTGTGTCTTATAAGTGACTTTTATTAAGCTTAATTAAGTGTGGGCTTGTGGTAGCGGAGGCTACTTTCCTAAATTGCGAGGAGATTCCAGTTTATCCTCTTTAATGTGACCCATTGCATGATTTGGATTTTTCTGTTTTGATATCAAAGACATAATGGAAATAAACTAGCTCGGGCGATGGTAGCCTATCTCTGAGAAGAGATGTGATGTCTACATGCCTTTGAAATTTGTTACAATGAGGCTCAAAAATCTATTTATTGTTGAGAAACAATGGAAAACCCTAAACATCCAAAAACCTAACCCTAGGAGATGAAGCGCCAAAATTATGGTCTCTATTTGGGTAAATTGGTACATCAACTTCCCGCGATGGTAACTTTGGAATACGATCTTCATTTGACGCACACAATACTTCATTAGAAAGATCTGTATGAGGAATACAAATTTCAACTACAAACATGAGACATAGCCTCATGCTTTCCCGTTTTCCAAAAAAAACATCGTTTAGGGCCTCAAAAGGGCTCTGGAAGTTCAGGTTCTGAAAACTGCCAAAAATAGTAAAATTTGCTACAATTAAGGAAACTGAAAAACTAAAAGAAACAATGGTGGGTCCAAGTGGAATAGGCATATGGCCACCAATATCCACCTGGATCAGTCCTCTCCTCTTAGGAATCAATGATCCCCATTGCATTGAGTGCCTCCATGAGATGGTGAAACTTTTGTTGAACTTGGTCCCTAGTGAGCCACTTGCCTTGGTGCAAGAGTTGGCCAGCTTTGAACCCGATACAGTTGGATTTTCTGTTGGAAATTATTCTTGATCTATGTGTCCATGATTCAATCAATTGTGGCTTGTTCCATGCAATATGGGTTTAACTCTATTGGTGTGAGTTGTTCTACAATGTTTGATGTGTCCAGTAATGATGGAAAGTATGGTCGAAGGAAATCCACATTGAACACTAGGTACAGGCCAAGGAATGGGGGAATGTTGAGCTCAAAAGTATTGTCTCCCATAACCTTGGTAATGATGTAAGGCCCATATCGGAGCGGTCTGAGCTTTCGATGGGCTTCGGTAAGTCGTTTTTTCTGCAAATGAAATCAAACTTTGTTTCCCACTTGAAACTTGTGTGGCACCCGATGTTTATCATGTCATTGCTTGTACTTAGCATTGGATCTATCCAATATGTCATGGACCTACTAGCAGATGTGTTGAATGTGCTCAATGAAGTTGTTAGCCCTGTCAGCTTCGGACTAGACATGAGTCGAATCTGCATGAGTAGCTGTAAATGGTATGGCCACATCAATGGGACATATTGGTTGGAATCCCAACCCCACCTAAAAGGTGTTGTGGCCAATTGATCTATGAACAACTCTATTATAGCTATGCTAGACATAAGGGAGGCTTTCATCCCATGTGCATGGAAACTTTGAGTTGTACATGCACAAAATGTGTACGATCATCCTATTGACGACCTCTGTTTGGCCATCAGTTTGGGAGTGGAAATCCGTGAACTTAGTGAGTTTGGTATCCAACATCAACCAGAGACTTGACGACATTGTACTTAGGAACATGTTGTCCCAATCTAAGATAATGGACTATGGGATCCCAAAGTGTACCCACACGCGTTTAAAGAAGATCTTAGTAGTGGCTTCTGTTGTGATACTCTTCTTAGAGACCACCAAAATGGGCATCTTAGAGAATTTTTCAACAACCACGAAAACATAGTCACTGCCATGCTTAGTATAAGGAAGGCCCGACATGTAATCCATGGAGATGGATTCCCAAGGTCGATTAGGAGTAGGTAGAGGAGTATATAGGCCTTTTTTTTCTTGATGGTTAGTTTGGAAATGGTGTAGGTAGTGCAGGATCTGATGTACTTCCCAACATCCTATCGAAGGTTCAGCCAATAAAAATACTTCTGCAGCACTACCACTATTTTCTCTACACTGAAATATCCAACAACCTTATTGTAGTGTGCCTGCCAAATCATCTTGGAATGCTCGCTTGAAGGAACAAAAAGTTGTCCTTAGTGGCATAATAGTGAATCCTATAGGTGAAAATTTGGAACTTTCTTGCCTACCAGGAGTGCCTGGTATGTGTTTTTGAATTCTGGATCGCTCTTGTAAAGATGCAGCCACCCCAAAATCTCGTTCCCACAAGAGTCGTGCACAATGGTAAATGCCATGACCGACGGTCGGTTAAGGCAGTCAGCAACATTGTTGGTGTTTCCCTTCTTGTACTTAATGTTCAAATGGAACTATTGCAGGTATGTGGACCATTTCTGATTGAGATCATTCTATGACTTCCCTTATGTCTGTATGAACTGCAAGGGTCGGTGTTCTATGTGGATTACTATTTCCTTCCCCATAATGTAATACTTCCATTGTTAGTAGGCCAGCATAATGGAATACATCACTTTATCATAGGTCAAAGTCTGAAAGTGTCTCACTATGATATGCCATTGAATGCCCCAACTGAGTAATAACTACACCAATAGCATAGTCAGAGGCATCTGTATTGATCTCAAATGGTGTTGCAGGTCTGGTAAGGTGAGAATTAGTGCAGAGCAAAGGTGATGCTTCAACTCAGAAAACAACTCATGATGGGATTCATAACAAAATAACTTTTCTTCTGCTCCTCCCTTGGTGACTTGACTCAAAGGCCAAGTGATCTGAGAGAACCCCAACATGAACCTATAGTAGAAATTAGCAAGACCCAAAAAGATGCGAAGATCTGTTAGAGTGGTTAGGGCTAGTCAATCTTGAATGACTTGTACCTTGGTCGGGTCCACATGCACACCCCACTCATCAATGATGTACCCCAAAAATTAAACTTGGGTCATAGAAAAAGTGCATTTCTCCAAATTGGCAAATAACTTGTGTTGTCGTAGGGCTTGAAGGACCTATCAAATGTGGTGAAGGTGCTCTTACAAACTCTAGTTGAGGATCAGGATGTCATCCAAATACACCACTACAAATGAGTTGATGAAGGGTTGCAGGATTTCTTCCATCAATCTCATGAAGGTCACGGGGGCATTCGTCTACTCGAAAGGGATGACCAGCCATTTGAAAAGGCACTCCTTGGATTTGAAGGCAGTCTTCCACACATTGGAGGGTTTGATTAGTAATTTGTGATGCCTAGACTTCAAGTCAATCTTACTTAAATATTTGGCCCCCTTGAGTTGGTCCAAAAGGTCATCAATCCATGGGATTAGAAACCTATTTTAGATAATGATCTTGTTTAGTGCCCAATAGGCAATAAAAAGTCTCTATATCTCATCCTTCTTCTGTACCAACATGATCGGGCTCCCACAGGGTAATGAACTTGGCCTGATGTTCCCTTTCTACAACAACTCCTGAATCTGCCTCATGATTTCATCGTTCTCGAGAATCGAGTGTCGATAGATCTGTCCATTGGGAAATGATGCACATGGGGTCAGATCAATAGAGTGCTTGACTTAAAAATGTAGATATACCCCTATGGGTGAGGTGAAGATGTTCATGTACTCCTCCACGACCCTATCCATCCTCTGCTTCTGTGCGGAGGAGCCCTATCTGGAGGTTGTGGCGACAATCTTCGTCTTGCCCTGAGGGCGAATCACAAGGAAGATAAATTTATTGGTCTGGGTAATGTTCTTACTGCATTGATTCACATTGATCAAAGAGATGGTGGTAGGTGGTGCTACCTCTAGTATCCCATATAACATATTTCCCAAAGTAATAATAACAGTGTGGGGCCTAAACTTATACACAACATGTCGCTTCCACAAGTATGGTTATCCTAATAATACATCACAACTACAAGAGGAGCAATATCACACAATACTTCATATGCGAAGGGATTGATGATATAGGGAAGGCGACACTGTTGGCTGACATGAAGATCTTGCCCTTGGTGAAGCCACCCAATGGTGTACGACTGTGGATGTGTTGTGGTCGGTAGGCCCAACTTCTTCATGACCTTTGCTGAAATGAGGTTCTTTTGTCTCCTGTTGTCGACAATGAATTGTACTGGAGAACCCTTCACCCACATCTATGAGTGGACATGTGCTTCCCATCCTCTAGATCTTCAGGCTCATTCTTTTGGATTTTGGTGGTGGCAACGATGGCACTGGGCTGCACGTCAATAATTTTCTTCCCTTGGTTATTCCCCTTGTCTGGATTTGACTCAGAGTCGGAACATGCATCTAATTCATAAGCCTTTATCTTGGCCACAAGTGACTACTTGGCCCGACACTCACTTGTGTTGTGAGTGGAGCTCTTATGGAACTCACACCATTTTCTTGTGTCCTTATTTGTCTTTGTGTTGCTGTTATTTTCTTGTGGCTTCGAAGGGGTATCTTGGGTCACCGCACCTTGGCTTTATCCTTGTTTCTATGGCTTCGCGGTGCCTTTCCCTTATTTTAAATTAACAGATCCAAAGTTTTGCTTCTTCTGTTTAAATTTTTTCTTTGTCTTAACAATGTATCGATAGGCAACACCGAGCCAGGAGATGTCCAGAAACTCCATATCATCCTAGATGTACTTGTGTAGGCAACCATGAAACTTGTGTACCAAATGTCACTCAAAATCCTTGATACCCAAATTTGTGCAAAGGGTATGAAAAATATTTGTGAACTCTAGCACATCTTAGTCCCTTCCCTGCTGCAATGTGGTTCACTTTATGTATTTATCTTCATAGCTCCCGACAAGGTAATACTGCTCCTTGGTGGCATCTCAGAAAGAATTCCAAGTGGGTGTGGCTGAGAATAGTGAGGATTCACTCTCGTCCCTATTCTCACATTAGGTTTCCCACAAGTGCTTGACATGGGGGGCAGCTTTGAGGAGTGTAAAAGTAATCTTTTCCTGTTTGGAAAAGCCATGAACCAAGAAATATCCTTCTAGTATATTTAACCATTTATCTAAGACATCTAAATCTATCTAACCTTTAAATATGCAGATGTCAAAGTTAACTTGTACCTTAAAGGGAATGGAGCTCCCAAAAGTGGCTGTCGGAAGAAGATACGTCAGCTATCGGTAGCTACTGAACGATCTGGGCAAAGTTTTCCATCATCATTTTCCTTTGTTTCTCGAGGGATTCTTTGAGAAATATTTTGAAAGGATCTCCTTCTCCCTCATATTTATTTTCTTCCGCCATGGGAGGCCGTTGCCATTTGCGAGGTTGCTCTTGCAAGGGTTCAACTAGTTCGATCCCTAACTCCTTATACCCTGACCTCATTGGGGACATGTAGAGAAAAAAAGAGAAAGAGTAGAACTGTTCTGATACCATTGATCTGAACTTAAACAAGAACACAAAAAAACATAGATATAACCGCAACTATAGAGATGTAGTAGAAATAACATTTCATTTCCTTAATATCAAAGAACTGAAATATTCTTACATACAGAATGGAAACAAACTAGCTCAGGTGATGGTAGCTTTCTCTGAGAAGAGATGTGGCAGCTACATGCCTCTGAAATGTGTTACAATGAGGCTTGAAGGCCTATTTATTATTGAGAAACAATGGAAAACCCTAAACATCTAAAGACCTAGCCCTAGGAGATGAAGCGCCAAAACTATGATTCCTCATTTGGGTAAATTGGTACATCAACTTCCTAGGGTTGTAAATTTGGCATACGATCTTCATTTGATGAGCACAATACCTCGTTAGAAAGATATATCCAAGGACTACAAATTTTGAGTGCAAAAATTATTTAAATACTTGTGCTTTCCCATTTTCCAAAACAATGTCGGTTAGGGCCTCAAAACGGCTCCGGAAGTTCAAGCCCTGAAAAAATGCCAAAAATAACAAATTGTGCTACAATTAAGGAAACATAACAACTAAAAGAAACAATGGTGGGGGTCGAAGTGGAATGCAACAAATTTGGCTAAGTATTGGCTTGAGTTGTTTTGTGAAGCAGTGAGATAGTTTGTACTTGTGCAGATATTGTTTGGATTGAACAAGAATTGTATTTTCTTCTCAGGTCTTCTGGTTAATACAATATACAAATAGCAGTGATTTTTAGCTGAGGATTTCCCAAGAAAATTATTGTGTTATGTGTGATTGAAATGCTTCATTTTTTTACTTCATGATTTCATCAGTCAAATTTTGTTTCCATTGATGAGTAGAGTAGATTCAAGTCAAATGTTTTAGCATGTCACAATATGCAGTTTGAATCTACAATAAAAATATACATGGTATCAGAGTTGAAATAACTATAGAAGAGGAGAATATGAGTTTGTTGTGCATGTGAAATTGAATTTGCAGTTTCATACTTTAGAGCCAACATGATGTCGTTCTGCGGTTTGAGACTTGAGTATGCCCTTGAGGGTAGCTCGAATTACATAGCTTGGAAGGACATGATGGAGGAAGTGTTGGAAGACAATGAGTTAAAGGAATTCATAGATCATGATATCCCGAAGCCTCTAACATATGATGCTAAAGATCTGGAAAAATAAGGAAAATGTGTGGAAAAGGCGAGAAGGATTATCCTAGAAGGAGTTTGATCTCATATTGTCTTGAATCTCCTGTTGAGAAATGGAAATAAGAAATTCCAGTTTAATTTGTCCTTGAATTAAACTGAGAATTAAAATTGAATTCTATCATAGCAACCTGTAAATAATTAATTAAGACTAATTAACTTAATTAGCTTATGAATTTTGAGTTGGAAGTATTTCTATAGTAATGTATATGTTATTGATAAATTTTATGGGTCTAGGATGAGTTTATTTGAGTTGTAATTAGATAACTCAGTTTGATTGAGTTATAGACAGTTAAACTAGTTCTAACTATTTGTTAAACTAGTCGAGGTCTAGTAGTGAGTTGGTGCACTGGTGCATCCTCAGTGCTACTCTAGTTAACTGAAGATTCCCTCATGAGAAACTCATGCATGTCAGCTCAAAGAAAGACCCAATTGAGACTAGAGTTTAGGGACAATGTACAATCATTTGTATGATGATTCGAGTTGTATAGGTCATGCATGCAATCAAAGGAGGACCTAAGTTTGGGTTGCGCAGTTATGGAGAAAGGATTTCCCAATTAAATATGGGTTGATCCTCACAGGAATTGCGCAAGTAAATAGGGGTTTGGAAGGCATCATAAATTGGCTAAGTGTTGGTCAGTGCGGGCTTGTCAAGTAGGGAGTTGATCATACTTGTGCAGGAATTGTTCTTGTGAGAACAAGATTTGTATTATCACTCATATTTCTGATTAATGATTAGATAGTTGGGGTTTTGAGCATCGACTTTCCCTGGAGAAACAATTGTGTTATGTGTCTTTTATTATCTTCCTCTTGTCGATTATTGTTTTCATGATTATTGGTTTCAACTATTTAAAGAGTAGAGTAGATTATTGTCTTATGTTTTATTACATTACATGAGTTGTGAATCTATAGGAAAATCTACATGTTATCAGAGCTTAAGACATTATACTAGCGGAGATTTTAAATTTTTGAGTTTTGGGTTACGGGTGGAATTCAAATTTGCAATACATACTTCAAGATCGACAAATGGATTTCTACAGTTTGAGGCTCGAGTATGCCTTGGAAGGAAGATCAAATTATATAGCCTAGAAGGATAAGATGGAGGTTGTGCTAGATGATAATGACCTTAAGGAATTCAGTGAGCAAGACATTCCTAATCCAGCAACATCGGATGCACAAAATCTTGCTGAATGAAAGAAGTGTGTGGAAAAGGCGAGGCAAATAATCCTTGAGGGAGTTTGAGACCACATTGTCTCGAGTCTCCATGGGAAGGAAACTCCATATGATATGTGGAAAGCATTGACGGACCTATTCCAGAATAATAGTGACCATAGGAAGTTGGCACTGAAAAACAAACTTCGAAAAATCAAGATGGAGAAAGGTGAGACCATTACAAAATACTTGACCAACTCCACTCACTATCATTCTTGTCTCTTCTAGAGACAACCTTGGATTGCTTACAAGACTAGTGCCTGGTAACATCTATCTTTTATGTGTCTTATATGATCTTCAGGAAATTGGAGACATCATTTACATTTTATGCACATAGTAAATACAAATATACAATACACAACATGGATTGGTTCCTTCATCCAAGGACATAAGCCATGTATTTCTGGTATCCTTTCAAATATACAACTCACGGGAATATAGGTATAAACTAGTGGAGGCTGAGTAATTAGAGGACCTACAATTTAATCAACTTTTGTACAGTAATGAAAGAAGAGAAGGAGATAGACTAACTCATCACATAGAGCTTGAAACATCAAGAATTCTACACTTATATAACTTAAAGATAGACATAATGGATGAAAGAGGATTGGACGCTATGATTCATGGAGCACAAATTTAAAGATATAATCTCAAAGATACATATAGGCATGTGCATTAACGAGTCAACACCATTGAATCCATAAGAACATATGAGACATTTATGGCAGATACAATTACATGAAATCAGAGAGGAAATGTGAACTCAATGGAATTTAACAAAGAGGTAACATATTGTAGTACTCGAAGGTTGGAATCACCACTATTTCATTTATATTCTGAAAGATGCAAATCTAGAATTCATACAGTTTCATAAATCACATGTAGTTTTTCTTCAGAATTCAGAAAAATTTCTAAGCATTTCTTCCTCCCTTTTATAAGGAGAGTGAGAACAGGAAAATTACAAAATATCTCAAGTTGAACTTCCAATTGCCTACATGACTAGCTGTCCTTGGCATGCTGGCTCTGTCACCTCCAATTATTACAACAGAAAGATACCTTTCTTGGAAATAAAACAACATAACAATATCAATAAAAATTAGTAAAACAAAATTTGCAAATGAACTGAAGTGATGGTCCTGTAAATATCTCCATGCCACTCTTCTTTGCTAGCCTTTGGTCCAAAAATGTCTCTGCTAAATTACGTCTCATACTCTCTTGGTCGATTCCCTGTCGCCTTCGGCCTTAAGCGCTTTAATTCTTCTGTTGCAGGAACTGAGAGTGACACATGTAATGGACTTAATAAACTCTGAACACAACTGTTGTCTCATCTGTCCCTTCTTACAATCTTGATTAAGCCAACAGAACCAATGGTGCCCTGCAGAACAAATCATACAAGTGTATTGGGACTCAAGCCATTTAAGAACTTTAAACAGAATGGGATTAATAAAGATGCGATTGCCAATTTCCTTTGGCCCCTTATGCCTTAGCCCTAGGGGCTTAGGTGAAAATTGCATGGCGGAAACCTGGGGACTCAAGGCCTAAGCCTTATAGAGCTAAAAGCCTTTAGTTGGGACGGGGGCCAATTTTTTTGATATATTTCATTGTAATCGGTCCCAATGCATAATATCAAGAACCACTAATCTTTGCTTCCATTTTCACCCTCCCAAAGATGGTGATTGCGATATGCGACGTGGTTTGGTTTACATGGGAAGAGGATAAGGGAGGGTCAACGCGAAGGCTTTAGCACATAGGAAAATTAAAAAAATTCTTCGCTCAACCACTTGATTGATACCTAAAGTGCACATAATCATGAGACCCACCTTATGCCACCTATCCCTCTCACTTCGGGCCCACAATATCAGTGTTCGACAGTTTCATGACACTATATCTATTCGCAGCCTTTGAAAACACCAATCGCCGATCTGTGCTATAGTTATGAGTGTGATTATCGATATGTGGGATGATGTCATCCTTTGCCACGTGTCACCCTGTTTTGGCCCCTTATGACACCTTAAAACGACAAATCTGCATGCGACATGTCCTCCGTACCACCACGTCATGCTGACATCAGCTGCCATGTGTCCTTCTCGGGACCAATCCTGTTCTGCCATGTAGCCCTACTAGAGGAGAGAGAAAGAGCCCACATGACTTTGGTTTTTCACTGAATTTCTTTGTTAACCACAATCGGCCCTTCCCCGGTGATTTACACTATAGGCTCAAGTCTCGACACTTTTAATATTATCAACGTTTAGTGGTTTCCCTGACACTGTATCTGTTCGTAGCCTTTGAAAATTTCGATCACCAATATGCAATACAGCTTTGAGTGCAATCACGATATCGACGATCACTAGAACCTCCGACATGTGATTTGCTTCGGACCTCTAAAACTTGTGATTGTGATATTGGTGATCGCTAGAACCTCCGACATGCGGTTTGCACCAGACCTCTGATACTTGCGATTGTGATACTGACGATTGTTGGAATCTCCAACATGTGATTTGAGCTAGACCTCTGAAACTTGTGATTGTAATATCAACGATCATTGGAATCTACAACATGCGATTTGCGTTGGACCTCTGAAATTTGTGATTGCGATGAGCCTTACCCTTGGTCTTTTTTTATTTATTTTTCGAGTTTTCAAAGGGTAGCTTCAATCTGCTCTAACTTCTGATCCAGAAGTCCATTTTTGGACTTCTAAGTACCATTGAAAAGCTTGTTCCGAGCATTATTCAGTGGAGAGGGTCTAATTTAGCATTTAAAAGCTTATGTGGCTTGGAAGATGGCTGCAAACTTCTCATTTCTTTTGTCCTCTTTGTACAACTGGAACTCTGTTTCAGAAGGTGACAACAATCATGATGAGTTTGGAAGTGTTGGAATAACTATTGTCAAGGATGATATGGCGAGCCAAGAGTTGGAATAACTATCAGGACTCTGTTAATGGGAGGGAGAAGCTGCCAGATTCGGAATGACTGTGGTCAAATTTAATGCAATAGGAGATCAGAAGGAACACCAGAAATGGTTACTCATCAAAGACTGATGATGAAAAATACTATGCCTTAGCGGGTAAGGAAATGGAAAGGTGATGAAAAAAACTATGCCTTAGCGGGTAAGGAAATGGAAAGGGAAGGCTTCCCATTCCAAATCGGATTTTTGTCATAGAGATATTATAAATCTAATAT
>APFE030590281.1:70028-111886 GCA_000404065.3 Pinus taeda | reverse complement strand
AATAAAGATGAATGGTTTGAGCAAGTAAAGTAGGCCAAAATGAGCCCAAATTGTACCAAAATTGGGGCTCATCAATTTCCCAGAGAGCTGAGTGCAGTAGAGTTGCAAAGTGCAAAAGGCCAGAGAGCCATAGATTCACAGAGTGCGACCAGAGGTTGGGAGGACAACGAAAGAGCCACCAAAGGTTGGAGGCTTGACAAAGAGCCAGAGCCGAGAGCCAGAGCTGAGAGCCAAGAGCCAAGAGCTGAGAGCCAGAGCCGAGAGCCAGGAGCTGAGAACCAAAGCCGAGAGCCAGAGCCGAGAGCTAAGAGCCAAGAGCTGAGAGCTGAGGGCTGAGAGCCAGAGAGCCAAATATCCAAGGATGAAGAGGGCATTCTAAGCCCATTGGTTCAGTTGTAAACTTGTGGAGTTGAGTCAAAGACTTGTAAAATAATTCAAGCCATAATCCAAAAGAGCCTAGTCGAGTTGATTAGAGCTCAAGGAGACATAACCCAAGATATCAGGGTGAACTCCATATTATATTTTTGTCTTTTGTGATTGCTTATTACTACATTGCATTTACTGTTATATGTTTAAATATCAGCGTAAGAAAATGAACTCAAGCACTTGAGCAATTAAAGCAACCAAAGCATACACCTATTTCAAGTTATTAATTCTGCTAATTATCAATCATAAGCATAGGTCATGGAAATTGTTTAAGCTTTGGAGTGGTAGAGGTTCTTGTAAGTTGACAAGAAGCATTTAGTGCCCCATTTCAGATTACCCATGCTCAATTGTGAACCAATAGAGTAAAATTCTATTGCGCTCCAGCACTTGCAATGCATTTTCTCTGAAATTTTTAAATATGATATTATTTCTTCATCGCTAGATCTCCCAAAAGAGTATAAGGGGGATATTATGTCAGGAAGTATTTTGTTGGATCCACCATCTTAAGCAGTCAGAAATACAGTTGAATTGAATATACAAGAAACCAAGATATCCAACAAGATTTTTCTAGAGCTACGCGGCCATAGGACATGTTAAGAATATGTGGAGATTGTTCTCCACCGCATCCCTGCAAAGTACACATATCCCCAACCCATACCAGTTCCTCTTCTGGAGGTTTTCCCATGTTAGATTTTTATTCTTCCAAAACAGCAAAGGAAAAGAATGATCTTAATGGGGATTTTGGATTTCCAAAATTTAAAGAACCAACATACCTCAAAGTTTTGTGTCTCCTGATGGTAGAGTGTGAGATATGTATCAGCCACCATAACATTTTGCCCCTTCAATTTACCCGACCAGGTAATTTTGTCCCTATCAGTGTCATGACATACTCCAGCACGCTGCAAGGCAGTACAAAACCGATACCAATCCTACGACATCTACCCATCCAAACCCAAATCCCTTGCCAACTTCCAGATGGGACATCTATCTTGCCATGACAATATGACATGTTGCTAGAAGAAAATGCCACAGCTGTTTAATCCATGTATGAGACCAGTACTCAATTTCCAGGCAAGCTACAGTAGAAAACTATGATGGATTTTAGAAAAGTTGAGCCAAATAGCTGAGCCCATTTTGATCTCGATACATCCCCTATGTAGCCATACAGTAAAATCTAGGTCCTTCATGTACTTGTGTCTAATGATCCTACCCTAGATTCCATCCCAAAAAATACCTCCCCACAATGATTTGAGTAATAATGCACAGTCGAATCTCCTCAAATTCAAAATATCCCAGCCGCCCAAATGCTTCGACATGGTAAGGTGGTCTGGCTTGGTGAGATGGAATTTATTCTTGTTTTTCATACCAGACCAAATGAATTTTTCCATGATCCCATTTAGTTTTTAATGATGAGGAGAGGTAGATGGTATAAGTGTTCCCAATACACTCCCATTTGTGTGGTCACCGCATGTGTCAAAGTGATGCGACCCCCCATAGATAGGCATCTGAATTCCCAACCAATTTTTTTTTGTAGAATCTATCCACAAGCCACATCCAGTCATTGACTTTGTAACTACATGGTTTGATATGGAATCTAATATATTTCATACCCCCCGACAATACATTAGAAGCCACGCTAAATAATCTTTGTATATAAGCAATAATCTCTATATGACATTCACCATGAAATACTGTGGATTTCTGAAGGTTCATGAGTAAACCAGAATCATTTCCAAACTTACCAAAAATATGAAAAAGATGTAGCCGAGAAAACTTGTTGAGAATCCCCATGATGAAGACATCCTCGACAAAGAAACTATGCAAGATATAGATGTCCCAGCCAAGATGCAAGGCATGAAATTGGCCCTTTGCCACAACATTTTGAATATGGAGACTTAGACCATCCATAGCCAAAATGAATAAAAGAGGTGATAGTCAGCAACCTTATCTGAGACCTCTCCCAGTGTTAAATAATTCCGAATGATAACCATTTATAACAAAGGCATAGTGGAAATTTGTTACACAGGCCATAATCCATTCGATTGTTCTGGCTTATATTCCAATTTTGTGAAAAACTAGCCTCAGGTAGCCCCAATCAAGACAATCAAATGCCTTTTGTAAGTCAACCTTCATAATAGAAACATTTAATTTTTTATAATGGATTAAGTGCATACATTCCTAGGCAATCGTGACAACATCATGAATCTACCTATTTAGCAAGAAACCAAATTGTTGTGGGGATATATATCTAGAGAGGACATGCCTCATTTGCTTAGCAATGGTTTTAGAAATAATCTTGTAGACAAGATTACAAAGTGAGATGGGTTGATAATTTGAGAAGGTGGGAGAGTGAGTATTTTTTGGGATAAGTGCGATATAAGTGGAATTGATGTGTGGATGAATAAAACCCCTAGACCACAATTCCTCAACCATGTCAACAAGGTCCTATTTAATGAGATCAAAAAAGTGCGTGAAGAGTTCCACATTCCATCCGTCAGGACCAGGACTCTTATCTCCCTTAAAAGATTTCAGCACTCCCGAGATTTCCTCCTTCAAAACAACTTTATAGAGAGCTAAATTTTCTTCCTCATCAAACATGGAAGGAAAATGTTCGACCCCCCAGATCCGATCCTTCAGGCAAACCAAGTCCCTTTAGCAATATGCTTTCTGAAAATGGAGAACAACAGCTCTACTAATGTCTTGTTGCATTTGAAACATTGTGCCATTCGCATTAGAAATCTCCCAAATGGAGTTAAGCTTTCTCCTGTAGTTAGCATACCTATGAAAACATTTAATGTTCCAGTCCCCTTCCCATATCCAAATGGCCCTACTTTTTAAATTCCAAGTAGTCTCTTTGATATGAAGCAATTGTTTCTTTTTGAGTTCTAGGGCTTGTATGTGATTTTTGATGTTGGCCGGGAGATTATGCCCAAGTAAATGGGGGTGAATTACCTGAAGTTCTTGTGAAATGTCAGCAAGATCTTTGTTCATTTTTTGATTTTTTCTTTTCTCCCATGCCTTAACCTCTATCTGCAAGACCCTCATCTTATCTTGAATGTGCAACATGGGGGAAGAGCACCGAACCCCGTCACGATTCCAAACACCCCACACAAGACAATTAAAATTTGGGTCATCAAGACATACCCGATTAAATTTAAATGGCATCCGACATCTGTAATTCTCCCTTCTCCAGTATAGGGAAATGGTTCGATGATCAAAGATATGATTACATACCACCTCATAATAGACCAACCCAAGTTGCAACAAGTTGTTCATGCAACGGAAAGTGATCCAACTACTTTGCAACATATCCATCACCCAACCTACCATTGTCCCAAGTTGGAATAAGCATGGAGGAGAAAATATCAACATTGTGATCCATGATGATATCCTTGATACGATCAGTCAAAACATCCACCCTTCTGGAACTCCCCCAAACCTTGTTCTGACCAATTGTACAGTTTAGATCCCCTGCAATGATAAGAGAAGTGAGGTCCAAAATCTATGACGTGATCAGATTATCCCAAAAAGTGGCATGATCTCTGTATGGAGCACATACATTTAGATGTAAATTATTCCCTTGAGGCCACGAATGTGACCAGCAAGGAAGATGCCAATAAAACATGAAAAATCCTTGACATTAACCCACCAAGGATCCCAAATAGCTACCAGTCCACCTGAGAGGTCGTTAGCGCCAGTGGTCGCCTTGTGCCAGTCGAGAAGCATATTCCTAAAGTACTCGACCACCTATGTAACGGCATGCATAGTTTCCTATGGAAGAATTATATAGGGATGAAGAGAGGAGAAGAGATCCCTGAGGGCCAGGAATTTTGGAGTGGCCCCCAAACCCCAAATATTTAGATAGAGGATGAAGGTCATGATGGACCATGGGTGGGCATCTGTGCTCCAAGGGCCCAAGGAGGGGAAGAACCAGCAATAGGAACATCAATGAGGCTATGTGCATCAGCCAAACTGAAACAGAGAGGCCGAGGGCGGCCTCAAAAATGTCTGTTGTCGCAGTTTTGTTTTTATCAGACAATGATATTGCCCACAGAGGAGGGACTGATACGAGGGGATGAATGGCTGAGTGGCTTGTGAATTGTGAGAGAATGAAGATCTAGAGTCTTCTTCTGGAGAAGGAAGTCAAGGTCGCTATCCACGGAGTTTGTGGGAGAGTGAAGTGGAGAATGAGGCGATGTAGGATAGGTTCTAGATGCTGGGGAATGGGGAAAGAATCTTTAGGGGGAGGTGGCATGTAGTCATGAGGGGAGGAAGTGTTCTTATCTTTAGGAGGAGGTGAGGTGGCATCAATCAAGGGAACACCAGACCCATTAGAAGATCAGGGAGATGATAGAATATGGATAGGAGCATAGTCAAATGGATTCACAGACAGTTGAGAATAATGATGTCCAGAAGAGTGTAATTTTGGAATACCTGATTTCGAAAGAGAACCACACCCGTGAGAAAGTGTCTCATTCCAACTACCTAGAGAAACAAAATGTGGATCATCATTATTATTTCGGTCGCCATGACGATGTCGACGATGTGCCATAAGTCTACCATCAAGGCATCGAGGACAATGTGCTAGTAGATGTCTAGTGTGATGATAGTTTAGACACTGAAAATGGACCCCAAAAATCCAACCTTTGGACTAGGTGGGCATCTCCCCAGCTCAATTCAATATCATCCGGAAACCCCCCCGTACTCCTTTCAAATTAAAATCCATGCAACGCGCTTATCTGGTGCACCCAAACACTAAGGATCAACATATACAAAATTTCCAATGGCATTGCCTATGTCCATGAAAACCTGTTGTGTCCATAATTCAATGGGCAGTCCAAACAACTTAACCCAAATCATCTTGTTTTGAGGGGTCTCCTTCAATGGATTAAACCGATGTACCAAGAGTGTAGCGCCAAAAAGCTTCGTCTATTAATCTAAGGAATAGCTTTGATTTTCATAAGGTCCTCCTATGAGAGGAAGTGAAAGTTGTACTAACCATTTAATAGTCGCACCACTGTAGACATATAACCTAACAGTGTTTTCCATTTTATGCCAACCGAACTCTACATATGAGCTTCACTCAAGTCCAGAAAATGCCACTTACCAACAAGAGCTCGCTTCTGAAGGCTAGTAACCTGATCAATCAAAATGTCATGGTAAAAACCTAGAGTAGGTGTCAGAGATGTAATTTTAATAGATCGATTATGATGGTGGGATCGACATCCATGAATCGTGTGGGGTTGCCCAAGAAAACCCAGAACCGTATGTAGGCCATCTAGAAGGTGCATTGATGGATGAGTCGAGTGCCAAGTGTCATGGACTGTAGGGACCCTCTGCCCAAAATTTGGCTCAGCTTCCAGCATTGAACGAATGAAAGCCTCATGTGATGAGGTGTCAAATTCGAGTAAGTCCAAGACCACATATGCGGGGGAAAGGAATCAATGAAACTGGGAGGAAAGGGATGGAATGTATATGTAAATTTAATATATTTCAGGTGGTAGGTCAAAAATAAAATGATATTGCAGAGGATCGCTGGCAAGAATATCTAGGGATCCACAATGCCCTAATCACAATGTATTGAGCCCATGGAGCATGTCACTCACATAACGCAAAAAGTGGTGGAACGCCACCGAAAATAAATCCAAATGAGATAGGTACTCAGGGGGAAGGAATAGAAAATAGAATGAATTAGATCAAAAACGGATGAGTGGGTATCCCAAACTAGATATGTCAAAAGGCAAGTGACAGAGAAAAATGTGTGATGTAGACCCCAATCACCTCTATACGAGAGAAGTCGAACAGCCCAAACCGAAAATTCAAAATACGCCGAAGAATGAACAAACCCCAGTACCAGAAAAATCAAAACAACCTAGAACTGAACCAAAGCAGAAACACAGCCATGGAAAGAGCTTCCAAACAAGAACCACAATGGAAGAAAGAGAATTATATGCCCTCACAACAACAGCAGCAATAACAACCCAGACATGTCCACCATCAATTACAAACCCGAAAACCAAAAGCTTTACAAGGTTGAGAAATGATGAAAGAGTTTAACCACCGATTGCAAAGAAGTTGATAATTTGTAATGCGAAGACAAGATACCTCACCCAACGTAAACTGTGGACAAATGAGATTAAGGATCTCAGTCCAGAGTGGCATATGGTCGTCGAGTGGCAGGAATAATGTGAGTACAAAATATGCAAATAAGAAGGTATGAAGAGAGACACAGGAGCACCAGTGTGTAGAGGACTTCTGAATGGAGAAATGAGTGAAGTGCAATGAGGAGCGAAAATGCCATGTTATGTGAATCTCAGAAGATAGCAATAGAAGAAAAATATGTCAAAGATTAACAGAAACACCTCCGCGGGATTGCAAGTGAAGGGGAAATGGGCCAGTGACAGCTTAGAACCATCGCCCCAAGTAATGGCAGAGTCATATCAAGTTCAAACAAGAGTCAAAGTGATGACGGGAAGGACGAATCAAACCTGGAAAAATGGCAACATAGTCGGCGAACATAGTTGCAGCATCTGCATCAGAGCTCCACTCTCCTCCGAATCCTCATGGCTTGTGGGCTTTGTCACTGTTATCTATGTGATCTCACATGGAGTCTTTATGTCGTCTGGTTTTTGTATTCAGAAGTGGAAGCCTTTTTTGTCACTTAAAATCTGCAAAATTACCACCAAGGAATCAACAACATTATTAACTACCTGAATACGTGGATATTTTGCTGTAAAAAAGATAGACAACGACATCTTAGATTTTCTCATTGTGAAAATTGGTGAATTTTCCCCTCTCATAGCTATGATATCGAATCAACCCAAACAAATTGTGTGTTATAAATCAAAGTATTGCATGCATTAATGTCCCAAAAACAAAAACCGTGGATAAATTTCACCGGTGCTACGTGAAGGTTGATTCTAGGAGCGAGGAGATAGAAGCCAGAGGTTCGTTTTGATTGGAGAATTGACCAGCATTTGAATACTTGTGACATGTAAAGTACACCAAAGTCATATTGCTGGTGGAAAGGTGGCATTAGTGGGCCTTCAAACGAATACAATGTGAAAATTGCCAAATGAAAGGTTTAGTTGAAATGGAGATAAGGCCATGGGCATATTATGTTGAAATTCCTTTATGTTGTATGATTGTGAGGAAAAGACAAGTCATCCAATATAAAATGAAATGTTGGTACCAATAAACTTTTATGTATTTATGTACAATAAATAGAAACCAACATTAAAAAATAAATGAAGTGTTTAATGATTTTATACCATAAGAAAAAAGTTAGGTGATAAATTTTTATTATAATGGAAAATATATGTTCTAATGATTAATTATAATATGGATTATATATTTGCCACTAATATATGTTTGTAATCACCAAACTTTTTTAAATTTGTACTTACATATTGTAATCTTTGTTATTAACATGTGATTATTTTACATATATAAGATTTGCTTTTATTTGGATGGAAGTTGCTTAGCTAAGTAAAACCCAGTTTAAAGTGCCAAGTGATGTGGCAAAATGGGATTGGTAACGAGAGCGTCATCTTTTAGCGAGGAGTAAAGAAGCAAAGTGAGATAAATTTCATTATGTGAGAAAATGGTCATAAGTGGAAATCAAAACTTGATAACAAGGACACTTGAAATAGGATGAAGCAACAATAGTAAGGAGGTTCCCCATTTATTATTAAAATTCAAAACCAAAATGGGGGGTTGTTATAACTACAACAAGACCCTATCTCATGTAAAATATAATGGTAAGACATCTTTTTTTAATCATTTCCTTCAATTTATGTTAAGTTGCAATAATTTCAATACTAATGAAGGTGTTATTTGCAATATTTTCACTATTACTTTAATAGGAAAATCCAAAGACTGGTGCTTATCACTTTTAGTTGTCTCCATACATAGTTGGGACATATTTTTGAAGATTTTACTTCACACATTTCAGGAATATGATTACAAAATGGTGTGTGATCAGTTAAAATAATTGTGTAGGATGGAAGGTGAGACTTTGAATATGTTTTATATTAGATTTAAATTAATTTTAATGCAATTTCGGTCCAAATATTTTTCTCCTCAATTCTAATTAATTGGATTGTTTAAACATTTAGTTTCTTTGTCCTATGATAACTATGAAGAACCATAAAGTACATCCATTGTTGATACAATTGCTCAAAATGGAAACTCTGATTCTTCACAAATTGAAATTACAAATGCTAATCATTATGCTAGAACTGCGCCAAATTTACATAATGTTGATCAGCTAGAAATTCAACGAGATACACAATTTTTTAGCAGCAATCAACGACAACTAAATCAACAACAATTAAGTCAACCAGAGAATGACAACAATGCACAATCTACTGCTAAAAGTAATTCACAATTTGTTGATAATAAAATGGAGCAGCTCAGCAACAATTTGTTGATTGATCAAATGCATGAAAAATATGATTTTTGTGAAGACAATAATCATAAGTATGAAATTGACAACAACACGAGAATGGAAGAATCTAAAATGTCTATTTTGGACAACGAGCAACATTCTTCTAACAAAACAATTATAGGTTTGTAAATTCAAATTCCCACTTTTCTTTGTATCCTGATTTGTTTGATAATTCATTAAATGATAATGCATTTGCTCTTTTTAGCATTGATAATAGTTCAAAATATGAAGGAGTTATCAGCAAGCTCTGATAGGAATAGAGAAAATTTATTTGTTTACAATTCTGAAAATTCTCTCGCATATAATTCCCTATCTGATTCTGATTTAGGAAAATAATATACTAATGAAGTTGTTCATGATGATGAAAACATTGGACCTTGTTATTCTTCTTCTTCAAAAATGTTTTAATTGACTCTCATTCTTTAAGTGAATTTGTTTTTGAAGAGGGAAAGGATGATAGTTTAAATGTTCCATTAATTCTTCATCATTCAGTTATCATGATGATTTCAGTGATCATGAATCTGCCCCAGTTTATGACTCCTACGGTGATGACATACCTTTTTGTGATAATAATCTCGAAATTCTCCCATATTTGCAAGTGAACTAAGAAAAAAATGACTTTAATTTTATAATCACTTGTGGAAATGAAATCTTTACAAATAAACTCCCACTATGTTGTACTATTATCTGTAACAGAAATGTACATTATGGTTTCCCTTTCTCTCATTTTCCCCCATTTTAGTTTCTTTCTTTTTCAAAATTTATTTTTGATTTTCTGGGCATATTGTGTTGGCATTTTTTAATATCAAAACTCTAGTCTCTTATCAAGTGCATTAATTAGCATATATGAAAATTGATTTCAGAATTTCAATCATGAGCATTGGCTACTTCTTATTTTGAGATTTTGTTTGATGATTATGTGTGGCCAGTTTGTTTTGATTTTCAAATTATTTTTTCACAAATGCTGACATTCGAAACCCACTATTGTATTCTCGCCATCCATGTAATACCTTTCAAAATATTCTACATTGTTATCCACGTTTCATCAAAAATAATATTTCTAATCATGCATTTTCTTTTGTGCAAAAAATTGTTTTCTTACAACAAACTATGATAGTTAAAAACATATCATTCAACATTGGCCTGTTGTTTCCTCTTCCCTTGAACCTCTTTCAAACATTGATTGAAATACATCCTGAATTTTATGATTCTTTAGGTATTTGAAGGAATCTCAAGGTAAGGCTTATGTAAATAATTTTATTTTGTTAAGTTTAGATGTAAATAGTAGGTTGAGTTTTTATTTTAATGATTTAGCTGTAGTTTTATTTTTGTTACTAATTTTCAATACTTTCATATGTACAGAATTAAAACCGAGTTAATGGCTTCACTGGAAATATGACTATACTTAGTCATATGCTCTCTCAATTAGTTACAATAGTAATAGGATTAATTTTGTTTCTTAGTTAATCTATCTTTTATTTTTCAGTTTAATTTGTAAATTTTTAATAAACAAGTAATGGGCTCAAATGTTTCATTTGTTATCCATTTCATTTTTGGAAAAAGTGGCTTAGAGCGCTTTGGATCATACACATGTGTGATGCTCTTGATTATCCCTCTTCACAAATTTTCATCATAAGGTTAAAATTTCTTTTCTCAAACCAAAACATGAATGATGAAATTTAAAAGAATCATTACAGCTGAGCATACTTGTTAGGATTCCAAGAAACTCTCCTAGGTTGTAGCTCAGAGATGTTTGGTAACATATAAATTCAACTATTGTTGCAAGGTTTAATAGAAGGAATGATGGTTTGGTTCCAGCTAGATAACCACTTCTACTCTGTTTCACTCCAGACATGCATGAACACCCTCAGACTACAAGGCTTTAGACCACCAATGCTCACAGTTTTAGATATTAGGTGAATATGGAGAATACTAACAACACCAGCAGATACACAAGACCATGTGATGGTTGGCTGCAACTAATACAAAAACCGGCAAATCTAATATATTAATGCAAAGATAGGATGACAGCTCTCCTGCATTAGATAGAAAGAAACCTGAGCAACCTATTCAGTGATGCATTCAAGATTCTAACACAGAGATAAGATGACAGTTATCTAGTGCTAAACATCAAGACATCAAGAACATAGCATATCAGGTACAATGTTAGAATAGAGGAAAATGGACAATGAGCAGTTAATAACAAAAGAAGCTTGTATTTGCTGAAAATGAAGATGAGACGCTGCAAGTGACAAAGTGTCTACAGTCTCCATCAGTTGAACCTTACGTCAAATGCCAACCTTGATTACATCTTTCTTTTGGGTATTTATAAGCTTACATTACAATGGCACCTAGCCATTTAGGTACGGAGGGGTCTTAATTGACCACCAACTGCATTTAACTGCATAATGGAGTCTCTGAACGAGGTTGCTTGCTTCATTGTGTAAATCTGATCCGCACAACTATTGTGTTGTCCTTTAGGCATTTGGAGTGCTCGTACTAGTGGAGTCCATGACTGATAAATTCAGTCACAGAGTCATGCTATGTCCTTTTCTCCTTCGGCCATGCTTTATGTTAAATATGGTTGTTGGGGGGCCAACTGTTGTTAGTCGAGCATAGCAGGTTATCTCCTTCTTCTGGCAACAAAATGATCATAGGACGTGGAATGCATGGATAGGTGGACGATTTGGGTGAGCGAAAAGAATGACCGTCGGATCGGGGAAATTAACGGTGGAGATGGCTCGGCGGAGGCTATTGGTTGAGGTGGGAGCGGGGTGTGTTAGGGCCGTTGGATCTTCAATGGATAGATCAGATGGTCATCGGGCATTGGAGTTACACCGGAATTTAACAGGCGAGGGCAATTTGGTCGGGCAGTAACTGTTTTCATCGCACCACTTTCGGGCACTAAGTGGTAAATTCCCGGGGCCAAGCGATTCCATTCACGCGCTATTGTTCAGTCAAGTTGCTAGCGCGATGAATGCGAAGACCGTCGGATCTCTACGAAGATGATCTGACGGTGGAGAGTGCTAGAGCAGGTCGCCTTTATCGGGTGCGACGGGAGCCATTGGATCGGTGGGGGTGATCAACAAAGGGGATGCAGTGTGGCGAGTTACGAATGTGCGAAGACATATGGTATGGTTTTATGGTTGGTTTGGGGTTTTGCGCTTGGGGCTAAGGTCAAAGGGGGTTACTTTATCGAGTTTAGGAGGAAAATAGGGAAACAGAGGTGGTGGAGAGTAAGTGGGGTAGGAGGAGAAGGGAAAATAACCCATGTGGGGCCCCTTTGAAGACACCACCAAACAGACCAAGCTTTTCTCTAGCATTAGAAATTCAGCGCTGCATGGTAGGGCTAACTCTGGCTCCTTCTAGGGATGAAAGTGTCCCTGTAAGGTTTCAAGAACCGTAGACCACTGCCTTTTACATAAGAAACAAGATCAGAAGTATTTCCTAGTATTCCATTGGGCATGGAGTCTAATTAGCATGGAAATAAAAACTTTGACAACAACATATTTACAATACCAAGGCTTGAAAGCCTTAGCTAAAATAAAGTTCGAAGAATGGCCCATTGAATGGGCCATCAAAAATATATCCTTCCTTTGATGCATTCCTTCTGAGAAAACAGTCACCATACTAAAAATTGACCCTTTTTGCCTTTCTATGAAAATTTTCTTTCTCTTGGTCAATGTGCATATCGCCCAATCCATCAAAGACTTGCAAAAGCCTATTGATTTGATCACCTACTTAAAAAACTTTACAACATTTGATATTATAAAGCAGGGATGGTATATATTTCACCTCATCTCTATATACATTTAGCCTTGGATGTTTTGCTTGGAAGGTTTTGTACACTTGCTGAATAATAAGGTCTGCTTTATACTCTGTTGAGTCATTTGTGACTTGAAAAGTTAATGAAAAAGGTGAATCAATGCATTCTTGTGTGGGGGACACAAGGACTCCACTTGTTCCTCCAGCTTCCTTAGAGCAAGCCCCATCAAAGAACATGTCCCAAAACTATGGGCCTTCTTCCTCTGTGATCTGGAACACTGGTTTTTTAAGCTGCATAGAAGCCAACTGAGAAGGCTTGGTAATATCAGGACCAGGCTTATCCATGACAGCCTTGGGCATTGGATTATGGCTAACTCTAATGTCTAGAAGGCAATTATGAAGGATTTTATCATGAATAGACAGAGGAACATAGGATGACGGGGAGTTGAGAAATGAATGGCAGGGCTGAAGGAAACTGATGGACTGGAAGGGAAGGTTCTTTTAGACTGAGATTCAAAGGGGAACTTATTGAACAAGGAGCTTTATGAATCTTTGAGAGTATTTCTTTATTGATAGTGCTAGGCTCTATATTTTCAACCTGTGCATGCTTAGTTACAAGTCTTTCTTGTAGAGATACATATGATTATTTAGGCTTACCTGATCATGCTGCTCCCTTTTGTGATATCTTGCTTTGTTTGACAATCTTCTCAGGGTCAGGCACTGGGTCAGCTGGTGATTCCTGAGGATTTCTCCGAGTGTGTCTAACAAACTGAGACAGAACTGTGATGTGGAGTCACCAAAAGGTTAGTCCTCCAGTAGAGTTTCCAGATAGATGATTACAACCAAAAATGTGTCCAGACTTTGTCTATCATCAAAGTTGGATCTATGTCATTCTCCCAGGGAAGCTAAGCTTCAATCTCCTCTCCCCAGCAACAGCGCCAATTATGTTAGGATTCCAAGAAACTCTCCTAGTTTGTAGCTCAGAGATGCCTGGTAACATATAAATTCAACTATTGTTGCAAGGTTTAATGGAAGGAATGAGGATTGGATCAAGCCAGATAACCACTTCTACTCTGTTTCACTCCAGACATGCATGAACACCCTCAGACTACAAGGCTTTAGACCACCAATGCTCACAGTTTTAGATATTAGGTGAATATGGAGAATACTAACCACGCCAGCAGATACACAAGACCATGTGATGGTTGACTACAACTAGTATAGAAACTTGCAAATCTAATCTATTAATGCAAAGACAGGATGAAAACTCTCCTGCATTAGATAGAAAGAAACCTGAGCAACCTATTCAGTGATGCATTCAAGATTCTAACACAGAGTTAAGATGACAATAATCTAGAGCTAAACATCAAGAGATCAAGAACACAACATATTAGGTACAAGCTTAGAATAGAGGAAAATGGACAATGAGTAGTTAACAACAAAATAAGCTTGTATTTGCTGAAAATGAAGATGAGACGCTGTAAGTGACAAAGTGTCTACAGTCTCCAGAAGTTGAAACTTACATCAAATGCCAACCTTGATTACATCTTTCTTCTAGGCATTTATAAACTTGCATTACAATGGCACTTAGCTGTTTAGGTATGGAGGGGTCTTAATTTACCACCCACTACATTTAACTGCCTGATGGAGTCTCTGAATGAGGTTGCTTGCTTCATTGTGTAAATCTGATCTGCACAACTGTTGTGTTGTCCTTTAGGTGGTTGGAGTGCTCGTACCAGTGGAGTCCATGACTGATAAATTCAGTTACAGAGTCATGCTATGTCCTTTTCTCCTTTGGCCATGCTTTATGTTAAATATTTTTGTTGGGGGTCTTACTTTTGTCAGTCGAGCATAGTAGGTTATCTCCTTCTTCGGGCAACAGAACGGTCATAGGACGTGGAATGCATGGATAGGTCGACGATTTGGGTGAGCGAAAAGAATGACTGTCGGATCAGGGAAATGAACGGTGGAGATAGCTCAGCGAAGGCTATCTGTCGAGGTGGGCGCGGGGTGTGTTGGGGCCGTTGGATCTTTAGTGGATAGATCAGACGGTCATCGGACGTTGGAGTTGCATGGGTGTTTAATAGGTGAGGGCATTTTGGTCGGGCGATAATAGTTTTCATCACACCGCTTTCGGGCGCTAAGTGGTAAATTACTGGGGCTAAGCAATTCCATTCAATGATCGAAACGTAGCGGAAGATGAGAGAGAAAAACCATTCTCATCGTGTGCTATCACTCGGTCAAGTTGCCAGCGCGATGAATGCGAAGACCGTCGAATCTCTACGGAGATGGTCTGACGGTGGAGAGTGCTAGAGTGGGTCGCCTTTATCGGGTGCGACGGGAGCCGTTGGATTGGCAGGGGTGATCAACGGCGAGGATGCGGTGTGGCGAGTTACGAACACGCGAAGACATATGGTAGGGTTTTATGGTTGGTTTGGGGTTTTGCGCTTGGGGCTAAGGTCAAAGGGGGTTACTTTGTTGGGTTTAGGAGGCAAATAGGGAAACAGAGGTGGTGGAGAGTAAGTGGGTTAGGAGGAGAAGGTAAAATGACCCATGTGGGGCTCCTTTGAAGACACCACCAAACACCAAGCTTTTCTATGACATTAGAAAGTCAGCGCTACATGGCAGGGCTAACAATACCAATTTTCTCTAAATTCACAAACATTTTTTATGGTCATTTTTACCAAAGTTTCCTCAATTTAAATGGGAAATAGATGAAAATTTCTCATTACTTAGTAGTTAATTTAAATTGAATAAGAAGATGATTTTAAACTTATGAAAATTCATCTGAGAACTTGAAGATTCATCACATAAACTTACAATTCGACTAGACTTCCAAGTATGCATAAATATGTTCATCTTCATCTGTTGCTAGTTTTCTATTTCTGCTAGTTTATTTCTTATTTCTCTTTTATTTCTTTTTGTAGATCTTCGTTAGTTTGATCTGGAGACTTGATTTGTAAAAACAAATTCAGTTGGCTTTAGAATAAAGCAAGTAGTCATTCCTTTACAATCCGTAACATGTTCATGGAAGTATTTTCTTTTTCATCAGAATCTAGGTATTTTATATTGTTGCTTTTGTTCATATTTCCTTGCTTCACAAATGCACGAGATGAGCTAATAATCATTAATGCAGCTGAAATTGAATGCTTATCCATTCCTTGTTCATATTTTTCGTGGGTCTATAACTTCTCGCATTTTAAATTAAAGAAGGCCCATAAGCAAAGGAAATTTGCTCCAAAATCTTGCAGTAAGTCATAAAATAATCCTATCCATGATTTTATCTCTACCCATTCCAAATCTTACAATTGGCAAGTTGAGTTGAACCATTGCATCACACTTGTTCATATTGTTTTACCTTTAGTCATATTCCTTTCTTTCAAAGTGACTCGGAACCTCTAATTGGTGAATCTTGGAATCTTGATCCTATGCTTTTCATTTTTCTAAGATCTTTCCTCAAAATTTTGGGCTTTCTAGTTTATCGGACTCTTGGGTTTGTGTTATATTAGAAGCACATAAAAACAAATTCTGAGATTTACCTCTCCAAGATCCACATTGCCTTTTCCTCCACCATCACATCCGTTACACTCAAAGGAAATGATCCTTATTTCAATGTCTTCACTGGAATATTGTGGTCTCAGAGTCTTGTAAGTTGATTTTAGTTTAAAAAATGTTTTCGAGATCTTTGTATCCGATTTATTCTCATATTTATTAAATCTCGGAATCCTTTCCTCATAAGCTTATTTTTATAGACAAATTCAGGTGCTCTTGTTATTTTATTATCGAAACAAAAGCTATCAAAGCCATTTTATAAAAATCTTATGAGATTTATTACCTCTGATAGTTGAATGCCCAATATACAATATTCCCATGTTATACATTAAAAGCCATTCACTATCAAGCATATTTGATATCGTAAGATTTATTTATAGGAAGTTACAAAAAACTTTTGTTCTGAGATATTGCTTCACTTTAATATTCTAAATATCATGACTTCTTATATCGAAGGTGAAATTTAATTAAACTTTCAAAAAAGAATGTCATCGAAAACGTTATCAGGCAAGGTCTTTGTCTATTGGATTTTTTCCCATTAAGAAACTTTTGGAAACCTTTGTTGGGTTGTGTTATATTCTTTCCACGACTAGCAGTAGTTAAACCAGGGGGTTCTGTCGCGCCCCTATATAGGGGGTTTGAGGGGGGGGGGGGGGAGTATGTATATATATATGTATTGTAACATTGAAAGGAACATAATGAAAAAATCAATCTAGTAGTCCCGATTTTGGGATCCAAGGAAAAATCTCTGTGTATATTTGGTTTATGTGTTATGCTCTCGCCATTGTTTATTTTTTGTTTTTTAGAATTCATATGCAGGTAATTTTTGTACGGGTTAAAACCTACATTTGGTATGCTCTTACATTTGGAACATCATTTATTGAAGTCTTCCATATCGAGATCTCGTTTAAAATTGTTACAAGACGTTATCTTGCCAAAATTTAGTTTTCTAATAGATTTTTTTATACATTTAAAATATTGTTATCGAAACATATTTATATTGGAGCCTTTGTAACTCGTAGCATCTATATCGAGCCTCCCTATTTCGAGACATTGGGATATCATAACTTTATCCATTTCGAAATCCAATGTCGAAAGAATCTAATGGTCTAACATATTTTCACTTAAAGTGATATAAAAAAGGTTTAGGTTCCTGACATATTGAATAAATGAAGAAGTTTGACAAGGCACAAAAAAGACACTCTTGTGAAACTAGCTGGTAAGCAAGTTTGGAACACACAAAGGTAACATAGCATGCTCAATTCAGTTTTAAACTCTCTTTTGTTTGAATTTTTAATATATCACTTCATATTTATCATACAAAATACATGTCCTCTCCCTCTACACAAAGTTGTGATTTGGTCTTGAATTTTGAGATTTTATGAAAATCTTGAAGTTGATATGAAATCTGAAAAGACAAATAGAACAATTATTGCCTCAATTAATAAAGAAGCATATCTTCATTCTCATTTTTGATGGACTTTATTCATTTTATATCCCCTGAACATGAAACATCGTTTTCTTCTAGTTTACTGCTCATTCTAGTTTACCTTTAATAAGTTATGATTTTGAGCTAATGAAAACTACATTGACAACCACTTCTTCATGTTTTTACTTCCAATTAAAAGAAGAGGTTATCTTTTGTTGGAGAAGGTCCACACCTTTCAAGTAAGTTAAATAAAATTCTCCAATGGTAAGTCTCATATGCCTATCTTCATTCTTTTTAATTCTTTAAGTTTTATTTTTAATTTTGTTGATATATGTGTGTGTGTGTGTTTTACAGGCCTCTCAAAATTATTTCACACCCTTGTTGGCTTAGATTTGGAACTCAATCTCTTTTGTTTTGTGTGCTTTCGAATTTTTGAAGAAGCAATAATGATATTTAACAAATCAATTAAACTGGGGAGTTTCTAAACCTTTAGTTTGTTTCTTAAGCATTCCTTTATAAAAAATCATTAAGATACTTTTATGCAAAATTTGCTTTAAAACAAGAAAATTTGCAACAAACAGATATTTCTCATTTGGGCTGAATTTTACCTCATAATTTCTTTTCACCTTTTTAGTTTCAGAGCCTAATTGCTTGTAACACTGCAAGATAAAATTCATTAGATTCTCGAACAAAACTAATGGATAGAGGAAAAAATGGATTTTGTGGGAGCTAGGGTTCCGGTTACAGCGATTGCAGATGAGGTTGAGGCAGCTCATACCAAGGCCATGGCCAAAGGAAAGGAGGGACTTAGTTCAACGAGAGTTAAGGCTCTGATTTCTATCAACACCATAGTGGATTTGGTGGTCCAGAACAGGCCCAGGGCCAAAGGGAAAGAGGGACACAATCTTGCGGGAACAAGGGTTTCGAATACAGTTATCGATGGTGTGGATTTGGCGGCGGTCTTATGGAAGCAAGCTAATAAAGAAACCATGTAGAGGAACTGGAAGCATGGTATGGAGTGAACAGAAACGACAATGGAAGAGGCGGAAACCTTAGATCTAGGGCAACAAGACTACAAATTCTGGTGCAGCTCCATTAGTTCAAACGAATCGAAATCTATCAATTCAAAACCCCAATTTCTGACATACACCCTTTGAGCTTTGCAGACAATAGAAAGGAGGTAAGGGCCTCTCATCAATCATGCAAGCGTATTACAAATGGGGTTTACCACTTTGTGATGCAGGGCCTGACGGTATTCTCCACAATAATACTTATGGAACCTCTGTATTATCAGTCTGCAGAAACCAGAATGAGGAAAAAAACATGACAAATAGGTATGTACGCAGTCTCAAATGGATATCCATAATCAACAATTTGGGGATTAATAGACAATGTGGCGATTTGGGTAAATTTTGGCCCTCTGCGACCTCCATTCAGGTTTCTGCCCAACAGAGCATCTGGAGCAACTCAGCCGAGACTAGATCTCACCCCCTCAGCATTTTCTCAACGTACCCGAAAGGAAATCTTTTGGAATACAAAGATGTGCGGCGAATCTGATGTAGATGGGAAAATACACTCTCAGACATAACCTAAACCTGAACCGTTGGTAAACCCTCTCCCTTTCAAGTTTTTATAAAAACCCCTTCTGGGAGGACACATCTAGCTTGGGTACAGGTAACTAAATTAGTACAACTTTTGAAGCATCTTCCAACATACTGGTTATTCTATAGGATCACAAGTTTTGATCTTTGGAGGCAGAGCACTCCAAGATTACAAATCTCTTATGGATTACAAAATCTTACCTGAGTCTACCATCACTCTCAACCTACTATTGAGGGGAGGCATGACAGACCATCGCAAAACAAATCCTTCAGGTAATGGCATAGGAAGCAGCATTGCAAAAATCCCAGAAAAACATCAAAAGCAAAAAAGTGCAGGGTTATCCTTCAAAGACATTCTTCAAGGAAATAAACCAACTACAACATCAAAAAAACAAGCTGGCACAACACCCACCCCATACATTGTGGAACAACTGAGTTACACCCCATAATTAAATATGGATATACCAGAAACAGACGAGTATTGTTCTTCATTTGAAAAACAAGAATTAATTTGCAGATCCAACTGTTTTTGGCCCAAATCTATGGACCTTTTCCTTTGGGTCTTCAGACCTGGACCAATTTATGTGACATTCATCTCTGTTCCAAAGGGTTCTTCATTATAAAATTTCATACAGCAGAGGAAAGGGACATCATTATGAGGGAAGGACCATGGTTCATGGGATCCACGGGTCTCTTCATTACACCATGGTTCCCAGAATTTGATCCAAATACAATGGTTGTATCTCGGATGCCGGTTTAGGTTCGTCTTCACAACCTACCACTACATTTCTGGAGCCCTCAAGTCCTGTCTGGTATAGGTAACACCATTGGGCGATTCATTAAAATGGACACAGAAAGAATGGAGGAAGGAATTTACACATTTACACGCATGTGTGTGGAAGTAGATCTCAACAAAGGATTGCCAGACCAAATACAACTAAAGTATAAATAGAGATGTTGGACATAGATACTAGATTATGAAAATACTGCATTCAAATGTAGAATTTTCCGCCAAACAAGGCATTTTCAAAATACATGCCCAGAAGCCAAGAAAGATACGCGTAGGAAGAAGAAAGTAGGAAAATGGCCCAAGGGATGGCAATTCCCTCTGCCAAACCCTGATGATGTCCCTATTGAGGAGGAAGATAAGGAAAAGGAACACCCCATTCCCAAAGAGAACAATCAGACACACAAGGAACCAGAAACTGAGGAATTTGTATCACATGATCTGATGGAATCTTTACCGAAAAAGATACCAGACACAATGGACACCATCGGAGCCCAAAAGACATCATACTTTAGACCACTCAGATTTAGACAAGGATAGTCCTCGCCCCGTGGAGGACACTTCACTCGCATTGTTTTCGTCCTTGCCGACTCAAGGGGAGTGGTGAAAGGTCGAGAAGAAAAAAGGGAAAAAATATAATTTTCTCCCCAATGTACATTATTTTCTTTCTGGTTATTTTCTTTTGAACAACAGTCTTTGACTTGCTAATGGACATGCGCTTCAACATCTACAAAATGTAATTTTGTTATTATTAATAAAATTATGACTTTTCCTATGGAAAAAATAAATAAATAAATAAAATCATTAGATTCTCAACCTAAAATGAACACACACATGCTTATCTTCTTTTACTCTTTTGTTGAGACATTTATATAATTAGTCTTGTTGGGTTTGTCTTTAATTTGGGCTTTTATTTCAGCCTTTCCTTTCTCATTTTGACATGTTTGGAATTGTTGCTTTCCTCTTTCATTTCAGTTTCGATTTATTTTTCACTTTCACAATTGGTTATGGTTTGATTTTGGTCTCCACTAAGATTTATGTCAAAGGTCTTCTTCTCACCCAACATTGATTGGCATACATGGGAAATTCTTACTCTGTCAATTTCATGAATTTCATTTACCATTAAAGGTATATCTTTATGGAATCATAAAGCACTCTTGCTTTAAATCTTTTCCTTGGCGGAACATACATCATTTCTAAGTAATATAGTTCACATGTTCAAGGAAAGAAACTAACCTAAGTTTAATTCAATGATCCCTCCCATCCCTCCACTTTATAAAAACCTCTGATTAAAAGTCGCGAGAAAAGATTTGGAGTCAACATTATGGAAGTATTATATCCATTAGCATAAATCTCTATTACCATTCCACCTCTTTCACTCAGGTACATCATAAACTAAAGCCCGCAAATGTGCTTATCAAAAGGGTGATCAAAAGGGGAAGTATGGGAAACACAAGTAAACACGTCGGGGCTATGGTCGCTCGCTGGCAGCGAGGCCATGCTTGTATGGAATAAAAACCAACTTCGTCGAGGTATTGTTTAAGCTCGCTAACAACAAATCAATGTCAGAGATCATTCATAACAATGGATATATGTTTTATCAAAAAACTCATGTCTGTACCTTCTTTTATTTTTCGTAACAGGTAAATCTTAAATAATAAATTTTTCCCCAAAAATCGGATTCATGATTTTAGGCTTAGCGTGTTTTGAGTACTTATCTTTTTAACCTTATATTGCTTAATTCATTAATGTGGGAGACCCTTGGCAATGTTTATTGATTGACGGTTTAATAGAATTCCTCACTTTCTACCTTTGGGTGAATTGAAGTTCATCACTTTTAACTAAAGATGATTGGTTCTTCCCCGTGTGTCGCCAATTATCAAGGTGAAAACTCAACACCCCCATTTTTAACTGATTTATTTCGAATAATGGGGACCCTTTCAAAAACATTTGTCTAAATCACCTTTTTAATATTTTCTTTTAGTTAAGTGTCCTACAATTTTGCCATTTTTTTATTTTCATCGGATTTCTATTTCGATTGCTTCGTTGCGTTCGATTTTTGCAACCTTTTCATCAGATCTTATTATCTCTCATTTGGATGTACAGTTTGCAAATGGTGTCCATTCGAAGTTTGATAATTTTTACTGCTAGGGCTAAAAAATGTATATTATGTTAATTTTTGTAAAATATTTGTAAATATCAATTTTTAATTAATTTTTACTAATTAATTCATTTTTCATTAACGGTCCTACAAAATTACAACAGCCAAATTGTAGAACAATTAAAATTATGTGTTTTCGAGATCTCGGTAGTTTATTCCAATTCCCAATTTTAAAAGAAATTACAAGACCTGAAATCTTAAAATTACAAAGTGATTGTAGCTCACTTTTTCAGATTTTTAAATTACCTAATGGATGTAGTTTATGATGGAAGGGACCCACTCCACGTAGGCCCCACTTCACCACACTTCTTATTTTTCTTCTTCTCCAATGTTCCCTTAACATGTCATATCGAAACTTTTGTTTCATTTAAAAATCCTCGAGGTCCTTCAAAGCTCCGATATCCGACATCAAAATAATCCGATACTCCAAACACACCGTGAACTTATATTGGAACAGTGACATTAATTATTATAGCAAATGGTATATCAAAGTATCAGGGAATTAGAATATCATATTTCCTTAAACGAAACCTCTAATATTCTATATTTCCCCAATACCTCGATACTTATAAAGCCTCCTCTCCATGTTTTATAATGCCTCGCACTTTATTATATTGGAAAGCCTCCACCTTTACTCCTCTCACTTCATAATAAGGCCACTTCTTATTGTGTATGGCTCATACGTTGAGCCCAAATGTCATTTATGGCCCATCCATATGGGACCAATAGTCACTAAGATAATGCCATGTATCATTTTTTTTAAAATATATTTTAAATTAATTTAATTTTAAATTATTTATTTTGGTAATTATAATATTAATTTAATATTTTTGATTAATTAATTTAGTTTAATTTTCAATTGTAACTAAATTGTATATATTTAGTTAATAAAATAATTAATTAACTGTTAATTAGGATTAGATTTTTTTTTTTGAGGCAACAATTTTTCTATAACTCTAGCAAATTTTGAAACTTCAACTTTGGTAACTCATAAGTTGAGTTTTACTTGACCAAATGAAGCCCATGATGGCTCATTAGATAGATAAAATCATGGAGAATATTTATGAAGTGGTTGCATGACTAGATTCGATCACTAAATGAGTCTAAACAAAAAATTGAACTCCAAATTTGTAACCAAAACTAGTTTTCTAAGTTTAATTTTTGCATTTTCTTTTGCTCAAAGACTTTATTGATTGTAGATTCATTCAATTATGTTCCTTTGATGAATAATATCTTTACAAAGATAAATAGAAAACACACGTTTCTTTTTATTTATTTATTTAGTTAAAATTTGATTGGAGATGTTTGTTTTCCAGATTTGATATTTTTTATTTTGATTTGCATTTTAATTTAATTTTGATTGGTTTTTGCAAGAGAACACTTGAGGAGATGAGGAAGAGAATATTTAAACCAATGGAATTTCTCCAGCAAGAGAAGAAAAAGAATTTTGACCAATGAAAATTGTTGGAGCAGATTTGTTCTTCAACAACTCTCCTATTTGGAATTTCATTTTTGTAATTATAAATAGTTGTTTGTAGAATGGAGAGTAAAAGGGGATTCCTCTTCCCTGCACCTAAAGAATTATGAAGCACTATTGTAAGGGATTTTTAGTTGTAGATGAGGGGAGAAAACCCAGATCTGGGTTATTGAGATTTGTCATTTTCAATTGTAGACTTTGTATTGGGAACAGAGTTTACACTATTGCAACTCTTTTTTTTAATGGCAAGGCTTATGATTTGAGAAATATTGTTGCCGATCAATTCAAGAAACACAATGCAAAGATCGAGTTTTAATCAATTTGTATTTTAAATAATTATTTTTAATGAAAATTTCATCATTTTAATACAGATATGTGTAAAATGTTTTTCATGTTGAGCACTATTCTTTAATGTGAAGATCAAGGTTTTTTGAATTAGCTATCTAGTTCATTAGCTTTATAATTTTGTTGTTAATTTTCTCTTTTTCTCTTATACTCAAATTAGATTTTTGAATAACTATTTACTTAGAAATATGCTATCTAAATTAGATTTAATTACCATCAACATTAAGAGAACTATTTCCTAATGTTTTTGGTTGACCCTTAACTGTTAATTGGTCTCTAATCAGAGCATGTTTGGTAATTATAATATCAACTAATAGAACTATTCATTAGCTAGATATTCACCTAATACCAAGCATATTAAAATCCCAATCATTTTATTACTTTGTTCTTGGTTGAGTTAGATCTACATCTTCCTAATCGAGAGAGGCTTAGGATTTCTTTTCTTTTGCTTGCATTCTAGGATTAATTTGCATTTAGATTTAATTATGTATTTCTAGAAGTCCTCTTATCAAAGAGGTAAACTTTAGTTATGGCTTGGCTGATCCCCAAATCATCTTATGGATTATTTTCTTGCTTGAGCTCAGAAAGAGGGTTGATCTAATGTCTCTTCTCTATTGGTAAGAACAAAGGTATACTTTAAGCCAGTAGAGATAGAGAGAAGGTAACTGGACCGAGTTTAACAAGTTGGAACCATCATTCCAAATGGAAAAGGAATCATTTTAAGTTCTCAATCGGGTGGTCTCTCTTATAATGTTGAATGGTCATTTTAGGCCATTAACATATGGTTACCAAATGTTCAATCGATCAATGCTTTTTCTTATAGCCTCTATTACTGCGTCGTGTGGCTCCAACACAATACACTTCGGACCTCACCACTAGGTGGATTTGATTGCATTCGATAAAATATATAAATGATTTAAAAGATAATTTACATAGCCCCAGATTTAAATCAATGCGATAAACTATTTTCTCCAGGTTGAGGGTTTTCTCGTGATATAAACAAAAGGAAGCAATCAAAACTAAAAAATGGACAGTCTGCTCATACGGTCAAACTCACTCAATCTTTGGACTTGTGCTAATTCTCTAATGCAAATTTCCAATGCTTTGATGAATGCTCTTTAACACCGCTTCATGCCACTGTCGATTTCACCTCTGCACAGTCTTTCTCGATCTTTTCATAGACCAACTCCTCTGCAAATTCTATATGCATCTATGCATCCTCGCTACTAACCTCATTATGGTGTGCAGGATATCTTCACAATCATTCTTAACTGAATAAACTCCATGTAACAAATATTCATGTGTCATTTGCAAGCCAAGCTCTCCACACAAACCCGAGAATGGAAGTTCGATGAGCTCTTTAACCATGTTTCTTCACGCATCCACAACTATCTTGCTCCTCACTTCTCTCGATATGTTCCAAAGTTGTAGCATGATGAACCCCGTTGTAGCTTACCACAAGTCGACCTTTAGGCTCGACATCCAATAATAGGTCAAATACGTAAATTCATCTTTCAACAAGTTTGTGGAGAGAGGCAGGCATAATTACAAAGTTTTTTGCACAAAATAATGTAAAACTGGTAAGAATTAACGAGAATTTCTAGACCAAAGCCCGAAAAGAAAGGAGCACCAAAGGAAACCACCAAACTAGTGGCTCAAGTTTTGAAGGCCACAAACTGGTGGCTCAACTTACTCAATAGGGCGGATGAACCACCACACTGATACCACTGCTGGAATCACAAATTGAAAAATGAATTCAATTGTATATTAATGATAATCAGAATGATGTACATAGTTTACATATAAATACAATAGATAAACAATTGATTCATTTTCCTAGGATTCTTGGATTCTAATAACTAATTATCATAACACACCATAAACCAAATCATAACTCGAGGATTAGGCATCAAAGTGAAGCTTTTTCTTATTCCATATCCAAAGGTTATTAATTTACAATTGTTTTCAAGCTCATAATAAGCTTCCCTTCCTCCATTTACCCTTATTCAATGCTATAGTTCCAATTAGGCTTGTGATGAGCTTTTGAGATATTTGTATGAAAGAACTTCCTCCAACTTGTTGTCATATACAAAAGTATCATAAGTGATTTTTTTGGGTTTAGTTATCATAATTTTCATTTTGTCAATGTTAACTTTCATTTTGTCAATGTTAACAATCACACGCATATTGAAGCAGAAATCCTTGAGGATTCTTAGTTTCTTCCTAAGAATGATCACGATACAAATGAGAATCAAGCTGACACAACTTGCTTCTTCCAAATAATCTTCTAACTTGCCAATGTATATGCCAAAATGGGTAGAGGACATGGGACAACCTTGCTTGGCTCTTATATCATGGCCCTTAATGTTCTTAAACTTGTAATAACATTCTCATACACCTTTACCACAGTAACCCTCAACTTGAAATGGATTTTTAACTCTTCCAATCTATTCCAAAGGTTCATCTCGAATATTATGTCAAAAGCTTTTCTAAAATCAAAGAAACAAAAAAGGAGATTGATTTTATTATTATGGCACTCCTCTATAATGATCCTAAGCCTAACAAGTTCGTTCACAATTAAACGATAACTCCTAAATTCAACATGTTTTTTAGCGCTTTCTAACCATATGCTAATCTTTTTGTCCAAAATAAATCCATACAACTTAATTAAAATGATTTAATCATGAATTAAAATATAACTAAAATGATAGCAAATATCAATTAAAATAAAACTAACCTTACACTAAAAACACAAAGATCATGTACTAAATAAAGAATATAATAAAGAATCCATTGATGAAAAGAGTCTAGAAAAAGTTCAGACCCAATTCCTACAGTTATGGATATAAGCAACAATCCAAATTCCTGGGAGAGTTATACAATTTGTGTATCTATGAGGACCATTTACTATTTCTTGAAGCTCAATCTTTCCCCTGGATAGACCAAAAACCAAAATGGAAGAAAATAAAATGAAACTCTTTCAAACGATCTCAAGGTATAATTGAAAATGAAGTTTCACTTTGTACATGTCAGATCATGAAATTAATAATTTCATTCAATCTCCGAAAGAGTAGAAACAATTTCTAACTTCTAATTTTAGGAGATTTACATAATCTCATGAATAGGATCGAAATATTCCTCCACAATCTATCTCATTTTTCCTTAAGGAACCATTTGTGTAGTTTCCAAAAGGAACTTATGGCCTGAAGCAACTGATATCTTTACAGTGGTACATAAAATTAGATAGAGAACCCTTCAATATCTAATAATAAAATTAATACTGGAGAGTAATAAATGGACCATCCATGTAACTTCACCTTTTCTTAAAAATAAAAATGACAAACAACAACAATGACAGCTCTACGCTATGATCATGCCTCTCTCCTCCTTAGATCCCTTCTTCACTCCAATAGATTTCCATCGAATGGATGCAAGGGAAATGAATGCCATTCACACACTATGAAAAGGATAAGTAAAGTCATATGGTCCAATTATTAAATATATGAAAATATTGCCCCATTGTTAAGATCTCACGGAGCTCGGCTTCTTGTTCAAATTTTTTTTCTTTGAACTAAGATAGATTGAATTATTTTTTGTTGTTCAAGAATATTCTTATTCACTTCCTTCATGCATTATGTCTCAAAGAGTAACTAAAACCAATTAAATCAAACATATTTTCGTATTCTAACCAAACACTAATAAATCATATTTTTTATTTTTCGGTCAAAAAATTGTGGCAAAATCTTCAGAGTTAGCTCTTCCTTCTCTATTCCAATCCTATAAATATTTACTAACAAAAAAACTAGCTATCTGCAGAAATTTTATAAATAGTGCAAATTTCAAAAAACCTAATACAAATATTCTTTGTTTCTTAACTTTGTAAACTCTAAAATAAAAATGAATATGTGTTCTTTAAAAATAAATATATATTAACTATATCATTATTTTTTGATATTAATATTAGTGAATATTAATAACTATCATAATCATTATGATCCATTGGATTAGTCATAAATTCCTTCAATCTTGACCGATACGTTTTACTTACCAACTAACAAGGCTGACTCTTCAATTTTAGCAATAAATAAAATTTCCTAGGATTATGATGTAGACGTATCAACTAAGCCTTTGAATATAAGATGAATTTGTTTGAAAAGGCAGCCTAAGTATTGAGACCTTTTAGTTTACCCAAAAGAATATGAAGTCATATAATAGTATATAATTTTTTAATTATTAGTTCAACAAGTTGACATTCCAATAAGTAATATTAAATTTTAAATGGTAATTAATTAAATTTTAAATAAAATAAATATATATTTTTAAAAAAATAAAAAATATTCTAATAAATGAACTTATTACTTATATGGTAAGAATATATATATATATATATATATATATATATATATAGATATAGATATAGATATAGATATAGATATATAATTTTAAAATTTTTAAATTTTGCATATTAAAATGCAAAATTAATTTATTTTAACATATTTAAAATTTTGCATATTTATAATAAAGATGGGATTTTTTTTTTTTTTTTTTTTTTTTTTTTTTTTTTTTTTTTTTTAATTTATAAATATAATTTTATATTGTAATTTAACAATTTACTTATTCTCGTTTTTAAAAAAAATATGTTTTCATTACTTTCTTTCTTTTTATTTTTTATTTTTCCATAAAAAATTCTTGAACATTAATATGTTTAATATTGCTTCTTTATTATTTTATCGAAAGCTTTTCACTTTGTAAATTAGTTTGAAGTTAGTAGAGACTCTTGCTACATCAATTATGTGACATCTTTTAATAAGATGGAAAGGATTATGTTCCTTTTTAAGTGGGAGTTGTTCGATTCATGCTACCTCTTAATCACTCAATGAAGGAATTTGAGGTTGGTAGAGATTCTTCTTCAACTTGTTATGTGACATCATCTGATATGTTAAAGGGATTGTGTTCCTTTTTAGGTATGAATTGTTTGATTCATGCCACCTCTTTAATTTCTTAGAGTATAACTTGCATAAGAGAGGTTTGATCTTTTAGCATAATCAAAATCCATGTGGATGTCACCCGCATTAGAGGGAGATGTTGTCACTATTAACACCTAAGTTTCTCCTTGTGTTTTGAGATATTAAACCTTGTTACATTTGCATATTTAATGAGGTTAGTGATTTTCATGTAGGGTACAAGAACTCAATTCATGATGACCTCATTTTTCTTAGTAGCATACCCATCTTATCATTGTTATGGAGTGAAAACCTTCACAAACACCTTCCTTTTTATGGCTTGAACAATATATAGCATTAGTTAAGTGTGGAAAAGTCAATTAAAAGGGTGAATACAATTCATCAACAGAGGAAATAATACAATGATCAACACATGTGATTAAAACTCTAGCAATGAGAAAGGGATAATTTTAACACATTGAGCAAAGGGGAGTTGTCGCTAAGTAGACGAGGGTCCAACAAGAAGCCGATTGAATATAATAAAGGACCACTATACAAGTAGTTGATGTGCTTGACAACCTTTGCTCAATAAAGAGGAATTGTAAGTTAATTGCATGCTACCAAGCAAACATTAGTGTGCTATGATGAGCAAAGAGTGACCATCTTTGTTGAGCAAAGGTTAATGTCAAAGAACAACAAATTTAGAATAGTTTTGGTTCACTGAGGAAACCTCTACTTAGTTTAGTGACATGTGCTCAACAAATGTAAAAATGATCATTGTTTTTACACTTTTAAGCAAACTAAGATCAATGTTGTCAAGCAAAGGGTGGATAGATTCAATGAGTAAGAAGATTGGTGGATGGATCCATGAGAATTGGCAAAGTGAAAAAGAGTCAAGTAAAGGGCCAATATCAACAATACTTGTTATCTTTGCTTGAAAATACAATAAATGGTTAGAGGTTGAATGAGAAGCACTCCAACCTTCAGAAAAAAAGGAAAAAATTGCATGGCAAGAAAGATGGCATAATTGCCAAGAATATATATCTAAAAGGTTTGCATGGCAAGAAAGATGGCATAATTGCCAAGAATATATATCTAAAAGGAAAATGTGAATGAAGTGCAAGAGTGTCAAACAAAGGTTTATAAGGAGAACCAAAATCTCAACTCAACCTACAAAGCAAAGAAAGCCCACTCTCTTAAAGCAAATGATGATATTTTTATTGAGCAAAGGATAATGACCCAATTTTTAAGGACTAATATTTTTATGTTTATGACAAGGAGTCCAAAAAATTAGGAATAAAAACTTGGTTGATCATAATAATACTAACAATTTCAAATTTTAGTGTCATATCTTATAACTTGTTTTTAATTTTTGATACTTGTCTTCACATTCTATATTTTTATGTCAATTTTTTTTTGGTACAAATACTCTTCTTATATCTTTATATTGGGAATTTGTTTTGAACCTTCTAGTATGAAGAGAATTATTAGTCATAATGGGAGAAAGTGATGAAACTCACCATAAGGGCATATCTACTAATGTCAATAGGTCTTGGTATGGTGGATCAGGTCCACAAACTCTTTCAAGGAATCTCAATTGTAATATGGCTTTATATTGAATATCCATAGAAAATTTTGGTAGGATTTACAAAAGAAAAGAAAACATAAATGTTTTTTTTGTTTAGTTGTTATCTTGTAATGATGTATTTCTATGTTGGAGAATATGGTTTACTTCTATAGTAATACTAGTTTTCCTTGCTTGTAAACCAAATTTAATTTGTTGAAGATAAACTTTTATTGATTCAAGCAAACCAAATTTAATTTATTGAAGATAAACTTTTATTGATTTATTATTGTAGAAAAGTTTAATCCATCAAGAAAATAATAACTCTTTTATTCATGTTTACAAGTTTGTGTGGTGATCAAAATATAATTTTTTATTACGAATTTGCAAAAATATTATCATTAAATGACCCATTCCAAAAATGTCTAAAACATATAAATATTGTACTTTTTATTTGTTTCAAATATTAAAAATAATTTATTAATTATAAATTTATATATATAATAGATAACTCCAATTTAAACTCAAGCTTTTCTATATATATCTTAAAATAGCTTATATCTCTTTTCTTTTATACCAATATACAAATGAAAATGAAAATTCAATAAACTATTTTTAATTATAACTAAACTCAGTAAAATTAGTGCAATCTAATTACTATATTTGTTTTGCTTTTTACATCTGAATCTAATGATAGTTTTTTTAAAAGATTGTGAATTTTAATTATTTAAAATGCTTTTTTGAATGTATAAATGAATTTTGGAACACTCCAATTTTACAGATTACATATCCAAAAGTAACAATTTCAAGATATCATTATCTGGTTTTTACCAAAATTAGTAAAAAACAATGTCTGAAAAAAACAAAAATGTCTAATAATTAAACTACTCGATAAAAATTTAAAATAGATAAACATTCTACATACTCATTTTTTAATACTCAATGAATTAATTTCTGACTCACTATCTTTCCATCCCATCTATTGAATAGAAATAATGCAAAATCTAGTAAATAAAATGGAAAAGCAATGAACCAATATTTAACTTCTTTTTCTGGTTACTGTCTTTTCTATAATGTCCACTAGATAGAAATAATGTCCAGTTACTGACTTTTCAATAATGTCCACTAGATGAGAATAATGAGATAGAAAAGTAATGAACGAATATTTGGCTTATTTTCTACTTACTGTCTTTCTATCATGTCCATTAAATAGGAGTAATGAATTGAATAATGTAAAATTCAACGAATAAAATTGAAAAATAGAGAGCCAGTAATTGACTTTCTTACTAATAAAATAGAAAATTAGCCAATCTTAAGAATCGTTTACTGCACGTTATTAGAAATTTTCTTTTCCCCGGGCTCCCAGTGGCAATGGGAGGCGATAGAAGAGTCATCTGAATAAATATTTCAATCCAATTCTATCAAATTTGTGACCAGGAAAATTCTCTATATTCCTACCAGACAAGCGTACTCCTAAATCCATTCACAACCAGTTGAACGCTCTACCTCCAGTCGTCGTTCACTTATAAATTGATGATACCTTTCATGATGGCCAGTCCCACCACAGTATTGCGGAACACCTCAGCACAACTTTTCTGTACAATTTCTTAATGTTGTGCTGAAACCCATCACATTGCGTAATATATCGACCTCATTATCCGAAGCGGACACATTGATTATATCGAATTAACCTTCATTGATTGCAGCCACCGAGAATTTTTGTGATTATTTGGGCATTATTTTTGCCAGCTCCTTCAATGGGTCACTGTTGCCCACCATCCTGCTGGCAGACAATCAGTTTAAGAAATTAACTGGCCCTCACTGATGGATGCTGGAAGTTGGAGGAACCGGCACTGGCACTGGCAGTGGAAGCCATGAAAACCTTCCACTGCACCTTCGATCTCTCGACCTTTGAAGGCGCTCTTTCAGCGCAGAGAAGTCTCCGACAAACCAACTTGAAGGCCAAGGAAATCGGCGATACCATTCAGAAATGGGGGCACAAGTTACAGCTGGTGAAGCAGATAACCGATGCAGCCATGGCTCCTCTGCTACCAAAGCCTACAGAATCCCCAGATTTAAATGAATGCATACATGGGGCAGTTGGGCCGGCGCTAAGAATCCTCGAGGCCATGATTTCGATCAGAGAACTCAAAACTGTCCTCATGGGCGATCCCAGGGACAATCTCAAGGGCTATCTGGATGCTGCCCTTAGGCTGGAGGGCTATTTGAGTTTTGTTTCGGAGAACAGGCCTCTGGCAGTGGGGTTGCTGGAGGAGGCCGTTCGAGTTTCGAACCCGAGTCCGATGGTGGACAAGTACACAATCCGCAGATTGCAGGGCTGTATTGGAGCCCTGGGAAGCAAAGGCAATCCGGATGATGGTGAGGAGCTGCTAGATATTGCTGTGAAGAAGCTCGAGTCCTCGTTCATGTCGATTCTGTTTGAGAACAGCCTGCCGAGGGATCTCAAGGTAAGCAGTGAAATACCCCAATCGAAACAAGTGTTTGTTGGTACTGAAAGCCTTCAGATGATTGCAGAGTTCCTTAAGAAAAATGGTAGGGCTCAGGCATGTTTGAAACTGTATTGGGAAGTTAGAATTAGGACTGTTAAGAGCAGTTTTCAGTCCATGAAAGCTTATTACCTGAACTACAATTCTACTGATATTGTTCATAAGCTGAAGTCGGCTGATGTGGAAGGGCATGTTTCACATTGGCTGAGATTGTTAGAAGTGATGGTGAGGGATTTGATGTGGTCTGAAAAGGTTCTGTGCAGCGAAATATTTGAGAGTTTTGACAAGGAGGTATGGATGGAGTGTTTTGGGAAGTTGGCTGCAGCTGGCGGTATGGGTGCAATTATCCAGTTTGGGGAAACCATTGCTGTGAGTCAGAGAGAGCCACAGAAGGTCTTTAAGCTGCTTGACATGTTTGAAGGCCTGGAAAACTTGAAGGACGACGTGGAGAATGTCTTTGAAGGGTATGGATGCATGGAAACCAGGCTTCGGTTGAGGGAGCTTCAGAAACAGTTGGCACACAGTTCTTACCAGGTTCTTTTGGAGTTTTCGAAGCAGGTGGAGGAGGATTCAGGTGTCCCTGCTGATGGCAGCCTGCTGAAAATCAGCAGCTATGTTATTAATTATCTTAAGTTCTTGGTGGGTGAGTATCGGCCGGTGATGGTCCGGGTTTTGGAGATGGAAGGAGGGATGGAAAATGGTGAAATCGGGCTCTCTCGAACAGTTGGGGATGTTTTGGGGGCTTTGGAAAGGAATCTAGAGGGTAGGTCAAAAGGGTATACTGAACCAGCACTTGCTCATCTGTTTCTGATGAATAATTATTGGTATATTTTCAAGAGGGCCAGGGACAGTGAGCTGGCATTCTTGGGAGAGACATGGCTCAAGGAGCGTAGGAGATGGATTAACCAGCATGTATTGGGTTATGAAAGACAGAAATGGGGACCTGCTCTAGTGCATCTAAATAGGGAAGGACTGGCTGCATCTAGTGGCAGCAGAGCAGGGGCGAAGGAATTGTTTAAGCAGAGGCTCAGGGCATTCAACTTGGCCTTTGATCAGATATATGAAACACACCAACACTGGGTTATATCCGATGACGAGCTTCGAGTAGGCACCTTCATAAAAATTACTCAGTCTCTGGTCCCTGCTTATAGAAGCTTTGTTGAAACTTTTGGTCATTTGTTAGACAGTACTGGCAATGTAAATAGGTATATGAGGTATACCCCAGAGCAACTCGAAGATTTGCTGGCTGATCTGTTCACTGAGAAACCAACAAGAATGTCAAATTGAGCCGGGAAAGAACATATAGAGACCAACTCTTTTTGGTAAACAGGATTCGAAGAGTTGATTTCAATTCTTTTTCTATTTTGCAGCTTGTAGCATCTAGGCTTGCCCGATTTGAAAATCATTTTTTAAATTTGAGATGGAAAAGCTCAGGACTCAAATGTAATTCCGATTCCATTCTTACTAGGCACGCAGTGGCTTGGAAGGTCCACAATGAGCAGAAAACCATTCCATACGTTTAGATGCCCTTGCTGGCATGGCTCACCATAGCTAGTAAATTATTAGAGTCAAAACAAAGCATTTGACCCTTTTCTCTAGTCGGAACATAATTCCAAGCAATCAGGCACACCAGAATTTCCTTTAGTTCAGAAATTTAACCTGCATATATGTGGCTATTCCCAACTGGTTCACCATTTCAGAAAAGGATTTCTTCGGCCTTGGAGCAGTCTTCGGCAGTGTAGAGTTGACTTGAAGAAGATCAATTCCGGCAATATTGGTGAGTTTACGAAATATGTTTCCATGGATCAGCAAACTTTGTTTTGTTTTTCTGCCTGGTTGTATAGATAAGGCTCTGAACAAGTGATTTGACCATATTGTTTGCATACGACCAAATTCACTTGTAGATTGTGACTGGAAGAGTGTGATTGTAGATACATTCATTTACCTTCTTCATCTGTATGAGTATTGTTACTTTTATTATTGTATGCTTCATGCCATGGATTCGATATTATATGCTTTGCAATAGGATGGACATTGTAAGTGATAGTGAGTTCAAAATGTTTTATAGATAATGAAAATGAAATGTCCAAGGTATCCTTCAACCTTACCCTTCCAGAAGTTAAGTGGGTCTGCATTCTCCAACTTGGAAGAGCAGAGTTTCTTCGATAGACAGGTAGTTTGAAAATTGTTCGTTTGGTCACATGTAATCTCATAGATTGTGATTATCTCAATGAAAACAGATGTTGAAAACATTAAAGCCTTGATACATATTAGGAGCGAAAAATCAGATTGAATTTTTCACTAATTTAAGGAAATCTTTTTTTCATTTTCAGGTATATAATTTGGGAAAACCCTGGGTACTTTTCCTTATTCCAAAGTTTGGGAAAACCCTGGGTACTTTTCCTTATGCCAAAGTTGGTACCCCGGATAAATCTTAGATTCTTGAGAGCACAAGGCCATATCAATAACAAAGCTCAAAGTTTTTATAAACTCGAATAGATTTTGGGTGGGAATGACATCGCTTGATGTTACAATTATCCAAACTAAACTCAACTCAATTGACATATAATTACTGAAATTAAATTCAATTGACATAACATTTAATTTAATTTTAAGTGAGAATGACATTGCTTCATGTTACAACTATCCAAATTAAAACTCAATTAACATACAACTACCCAAACTAAACTCAATTGACATAGCATTCAATTCTAAACAAGAATGACATCGCTTCATGTTACAGCTACCCAAATTAAACTCAATTGACATACAACTACCCAAACTAAACTCAATTAACATACAACTACCCAAACTAAAATAAACTCAATTGACACAGCATTCAAGAAGATCGCGGTTCATCTCTATTAAATTAAGCTGCAAATAGTCCTAAAATACTGGAGTTTGTGAGTTCCCAACAATTTTGTACAAGCAATTCATCATTTTTAGCCCCAAAACACTGGAGTTTGTAAGCTCTCAGTAATTTTGTATATGCAATTCATCATTTTTTTCTCAAAGCACTTGATTCTGAACTAAACTAAACTCAATTGACACAGCATTCAAGAAGATCGCGGCTCATCTCTATTAAATTAAGCTGCAAATAGTCCTAAAATACTGGAGTTTGTGAGTTCCCAACAATTTTGTACAAGCAATTCATCATTTTTAGCCCCAAAACACTGGAGTTTGTAAGCTCTCAGTAATTTTGTATATGCAATTCATCATTTTTTTCTCAAAGCACCTGGTACTTGATTCTGAGATAACCACGTTGATATGTTAAAGACCACCCACATGGTACTTGATTTTGAGATAACCACGTTGATATGTTAAATATCACCCATAGATATTTTTATTTCTAGATATAATTTTCTCAAATAAGTCAGTGAAAACCTATGCATATGTAACACCGTAACACCCTACTACGTGTTCACCATTCAAAGTAGAGTGATTTGTAAAATGCCCAAATTACTGAAAGGCTATAAAAGTAGGAGCATTCTTTTTATAAAATTTACGAGTTCTATCTAGACACTACAGAGTTTTTCATCCTTTTGATTCAGCTTATAGTACCGAATAGTACTTTGTTTTGAAGAAAAGTTAACAGAGATTTGGTACGTGTTCAACTGGTTTTGATTTCATAGTATCCAAATGACTGCAGATCTGAGCTGAATCAATTCTGGTGATGAGTGCTTTCGTATTAATTCCGCATCTGGAAGTCTAAGGCCATATTATCAAATAATTGAAGTTCTTTTTATAGCTGAGCCGCGCCCATCAGGAAACCAAATTAGAGCTATAGGCAAATTAATTGGGGAGATTTGAACCAGAATCTGGTGATACATAACACTTTATTTGAAATATACTTAATTTTCCCGGCCAAGATCGAGCATACTTAATTATCCTGATGCAAAAATTGCAATAAACCACCGATTACCAGAAAAGCCACGTCGAGTATACTTAATTTCCCTGATGCAAAATTTGCAATAAATGATCGTAGGTTTTTATAGTCCTCTGGTAAAAGAAAGATATATAAGCGCAAGAGGAGCTCAGAAAATTTGCAATAAATGATCTTAGGTTTTTATATTCCTCTGGTAAAAGAAATATATATACGCGCATGAGGAGCTCAGCGTGAATTTCCTGTTCGAGTAATTGCTGGTTAAGTCACATACAGCTCTGTAGTTAGGTCATACAAAGAAATAATAATTATTTACGGAGGCGCAACCGCTTTTTCTGACCTTTGTTATAATAAGAAAATAATATGAGTTTTTTCTTATCTACTCTGTATACAGTGTTTGTATTCCACAGTGTTATACAGGTATATTTGCTTCATTTAAGCTGTAAAACTAGAGATGATTTCCTGTGCTACCTCGGATCTGCTCAAGGATTGGGTGAGAACAGTTTGAAGGCATTCTGATGCTCAAATGTCAACTATACGATTTTCTTCTACGCGCACTCGTACTGCAACTTGAATCTGGAACGAACCCGTCTCGATTTTGGTCGAGTTGACTCGGAAGATGCCGGATTTATTAACAGAACTCCGTCATTTACTATGGACGCAGAACCTACAATTGACTCTACATTTTGGGCTGGGTAAAAGTTTTTATTATATATATTGGGATAGTGATTATTGTATTTATAGGTTATTTGTAAGTTGATTTATTATTGTTATTTAATGAAAATTAGTCGGCAGTTGAATAGTCATTATTAGCTTATCCAGAAATGTGGTTTATTTTATTATTTATCATTATTTATGGTTATTCAAATGATTATTTAATTTATTATTGTTATTCAAGGAAAATTAGTCCACCTGAAATTATTCTGCTGGTAGGCTTACATTTGTGCATAAACCAATGATCACAAATACAGGCTTATTTATTACTTTTTAAGAAAAACCAAATCACCTGAAATTATTCTACCAGTAGGCCTGCATTTGTGCATAAACCAATGATCACAAATACAGGCTTATTCATTATTTTTTTTAAGAAAAACCAAATCACCTGAAATTATTGTGCTGATGGCATTTCAATAAATAGGTTTTCACTCCTAGAAAACTTTCTTAGTTTTATACCTGAATAAATTTTTTAAAGAAAGAAGCAATTTTAAAACATTTCAAAATCATTTAAAAAAAAAACACAAATACATCTAGCAATTTTAAAGCATATTCCAAAACCAATTTTTTTAATAAATAAAAAACACAAATACATTATTTAAATGTATTAATGGGAAGTATGCAAATTTCAATTACAATTTTAAACATACATAGTAATTGCAGCAATACCTCATTCATATTAACAATTTATAAATTTATTGTTACTAAAATTTCATGATACAATACCATTTTCAATAACCCACTATGTTCATTCCTGCAATTAATAATATTTTCAATAAAATATTGACTTTTTATAAAACATTTCCAATATCAATATTATTAATTTATAATATTAAAATTCCATTACACAATACTGTTTTCAATAACCCACTATGCTGATTCATACCATTAATTAGGTTTCCAATAAATTATTGACTTTCTATATTTTCTCCCCATATCAATATTACTAATTTATAATGTTATTGTTAAAAATAAAAATAGTTAAATTCAAAAATCACTAATGGTACACTTCATTCATGGTTTCATCATGTCAATATTATTGTAAATTATAATATTATTATTTAAAATATTAATTTTAAATAATATAATTTTTCAAAAGAAGTTGAATTTTATTTTTTTTATTTTATTTTTAAGATAAATAATATATATAGTTTATTTAAATAAATAATAGTTAATAAAATATAATTATTATTCCACAATTAACATTTAAAAAAAAAAAAATTAATAGTAATTTTACGAGGGTAAATATATTTGGAAAATATAACATTGTCATTTTACAATTTCATCACTTTCATTTTAGGTTAGTTCTCTGAAACCATAAAATATTATAAACTCTAAATAAACTTGCAAAGTATATTGTTGTAAATACTAAATGATTCATTTCACCAATAAACATCTCAATATATGGTTAGATATACTAATGCCAATAAAGTAATAGAATGTCTTGAAATTATACAATAAAAAACTAGCACACCAATCACCATGTCATAATGATAGTTAAGAGCTAATTTCAAAGTGTTGAAACCTAATATATGTTGCACTATATCAGAAATATAAATCAAGATAATGAAATCACTCTTTAAACTAGAAAAAATGTACACTTTACCTCTAAGAGTAATGTAAAATTGCACAAATCAATGCCAAATGATATTATAAGGTTACCTCCTTAATCATGTGTTGCCAAAATGAAAAGTTCACTGATCTCTAAACTTTCTAGAATTTGATTTATGACAGAAAATGCAGATTTTAGATGGGGAAAAACCAGCCAAAAGTGCTTCAAAGCTATTTTAATAATAGATCTTGAATGTCTTGGCCATTATATATATAAACACACCAACAATCACCAAGAAGCAAATATGAAATTAAGGTAAACTTATATAAAATGGTGTTAATCCTCTTAGAATTCCATTCAAAATTATACAAATTAAAATGTAAGTAATGGAAAAATTTTAGGAGATAAATGTCATTGTTAAAATGTGAGATAATTTTGAATAATCTTTCAATAATGAAACAAGTGCTACACGGAAATATAGTCCCTGCCATTGAAATTAAGGATTATGTTGCTAGAAAATTTACATATAAAAGTTGGTAGCATGATACTATGAAATATTTAAAATAATATTAATATAATATGGAGAAGATTAATATATATCTTTCATATCTATAAGATAACAAAAAATGATTAATGTATGAAATTGTTTTACAAAGCACAATTGTATTCATAGTTATATGATAAAGTTTGACAATTTGTATAAAAAAAAGTTCTTGTAATTCAATTACGAAGTCGTAACTTTGGTAGGAATTTTTCAAATCGCATTTACATTATGTGCATATACAACTAAATAGATGCCACATTCCTATGGGTATGAATTACAAATTATTTAGTACAATGCACAATTACATAGTGCTGGTCAATTTGGCATGGCGCTTAAGATGATGCTAGAGCTTTGCCGAGACTAATAATGTGAAAATTGTGAGGGATTTTTCTTGGGTTTCTTTCAGCCTAAGCATTCAACCTTGTCCATTGAAAATTATGAAGGATTTTTCTTAGGTTTATTTTTGCCTAAAAATTCAACCATTAACCATGTTGTAGAAATTTCTTGTAGATTCAAATTGCTAATTGTAATATGATAAAACAATAAACTTGAATCTATTCTGCTCGTTAGCGGAAACAATTAAACGATCGTGAAATCACGAAGCATACAAGAGAAATAATTCAATCAACACGTTACACAATGATATCCCGAGGAAAGCCACAACTAAAAACCCTTGCTATTTGTATATTGCATTAGTCAGAAAATATGATAAGATTACAAAGCTTTGCTCAAGCCCGAGCAACCTATGCACTATCTCTATTTTTTTCATTGCTTCCTAGATAGGCCTTGGCCAATACTTAACCAATTTTTTTCTTGCCCAAGTCCTTATTTCCTTGTGTTGTTCCTTAAGGAATTAGCCCTTATTTAATTAAGAAATTCCTCAATTATGAATTGTGAAATCCTCATAGGCCTTCCTCTGACTGCATGCACCATATGTACAATTCAGATGATTATACAATTGATAGTACATTGTCTTTGAACTCTAATCTCAACTCGGTCTTTCTCTGATCTGACATGCATGAGTTAATTATCACTGAATCTTCAATTTACTCGTTGATCATTGCAGACATCACCACACCGCACTTCAGGCAACACCACACTGCACTTCAGACAACACCACACTCAACTGTAGGCAACACCACACTACTAGATCTCCCACTAGTTCCTCCATCAGTTGGAACTAGTTTAACTGACTTTAACTCAATTACACTGAAGTCATTAGTTACAACTCAAAATAAACTCAACTAGAGCTCCTAATTGTAAGAGACACTCTACATGACTTTAGTTAGACCCTCAACTCGAATTAACTGATCCAACTAAGTCAAATTAATTTGGTTAACTAATACAAGTTGTCATGAGATGTGGGATTACAATTTTATTCCCAATTTAATTCAAGGACAAAATTAAATTAGGATTTTCTTGTTGCATTTCAACACTCCCTTTCAACAAGAAAGGGATTATTTTCTACCCCGATCCTGCCTCTTTGAAACTCGAATTTGCATCTTCATAATGCCTTTGTCAAAATATCTGCATCTTGTTCCTCTGTAGAAATGTACTCTAGCGACAAGATTCTCCTCTGCACACAATCTCGTAGATGGTGATACCGAATGTCGATATGCTTGGACCGATCATGAAAAATTGGATTCTCAGAGAGTTTGATACAACTCTGATTGTCACAATAAATCATTGTAGGATCCATCTAGAGTTTTTCTTGCTCTCTTATTAAAGAATCACAAAAAGAATCAAAGGAAGGGGACTTGTAGGTTTGTCCTTGAGAAATGAAGGCTTCTCTTGTAGAATGGAAGGTGGAAACACACACAGAGTAGGTTGGTCCCAACTTAGTAAGAATGGAATAGATAAGGTTACTATCTTCTGTCTTAACCTTAACACCTTCCAAGAGAAGTCTAAGGGTCTTGAATTTGGACAAGAAATCTTCAATGCAAGAAAAATTATTAGGATCCAATGTAAGCAACTCATTTTCAAGTTGATGGGCTCTAATTTCATTTTTAATCCCAAAAACTTTAGTGATTTGTTCCAATGCTTCATGAGGAGTATCAAATTCTGCAATATGGAATCTAAGATCAGGAGAAATAGACATCCCTATCAAACCACGTGCTTGATCTTGTCTATTTTCCCATTTTGCAGCCTTGTCTTCATCT